>JBAMIH010000222.1:0-40000 GCA_038501795.1 Pseudopleuronectes americanus
AACAACAAACACAAAACAACACAAAACAAAAAACACAAAACAACACACAAAACAACAAAAAACAACAAACAAAACAACAAACAAACACAACACAACAAACACAAAACAACACAACAAACAACACAAACAAACAACACAACAACAAAACAACACAAACACAACAACACAAACAAAACAAACACAACAAAACAAACACACAACAACAAACAAAAACACAAAAACAAAACAACACAAACAAAAACACACAAAACAAACACAAAACAACAACAAACAAAAACACAAACAACAAACACAAAACAACAAAACAACAACACAAAACAAACAACAAAACAACAAACAAACAAACACAAAAAACAACAACAACAAACAACAAACAACAAAACAAACACAACACAAAACAACACAAAACAACACAAAATCAAACACAAAAACAACAAACACACAAACACAACAAAACAACACAAAACACAACACAACAAAACAACACAACAAAACAAACAACAAAAACAAACACAACAAACACAACAAACAACACAACAAAACAACAAACAAAAACAACAACACAACAAAACAAACAACACAAAACAAACAAACAAAACAACAAACACAACACAAAACAACACAAACACAAAACAACAACAAATCAACACAAACACAAAAAACACAAACAACAAAATCAACAACACAACAAAACAAACACAACACAAAACAACACAAACAAAACAAACACACAAACAACAAACAACAAACAACAACAAAAACAAACACAAACAACAACACAAAAACAACAAAAACAACAAACACAAAAACAAACAACAAAACACAAACAAACAACAAACAACAAAACAAAACAACACAACAAACAAACAAAACAACAAACAAACACAAACAACAACACACAAACAAACAAAACACAACAACAACAAAAACACAACAAAAACAATCACAAAAAAACAACACAAACACAAAAACAACAAACAACAAAACACAAACAAACAAAACAAATCAACACAAACAAACAAAACACACAAACAACAAACACACAACAAACACAAACACAACAACAAACAAACACAAAACAACACAAAACACAAAAATCAACACAAACAACAAACAAAACACAACAAAACACAAAACAACAAACACACAACAACAACACAACAAATCACAACAAAACAACAAAACACAACAAAACAACACAAAACAAAAACAACAAACAACACAACAAACAACAAACAAAAACAACAAAACAACAACAAACAAACAACAAACAAAACACACAACAACAAAACAATCAAACAACACAACAAACAAACAACAAACAAAACACAAAACAAACAAACAACAACAACAAAACAAACAACAACAAAACACAACAAACAAACAAACAATCACAAACACAACAAACAACAAAACACAAACAACAAAACACAAAACAAACACACAAACAACAACAAACAAAAACACAACAAACAATCACAAAAACAAAAAACAACAACACAACAAACAAAAAAACACAAACAAAACAACACAACAAACACAAACAACAAAACAACAACAACAAAACAAACAACAAAAAAACAAACAATCAACACAACAAACAAACACAAACAACACAACAAACAAAACAACAAAACACACAAAATCACAACAAAACAAACAACAACACAACAAACAAACACAAAAAACAAAACAACACAAACACAAACAAACAACACAAAAACAACACAAACAACAAACAACAACAAAACAACAAAACAAATCAAACAACACACAAACAACAAACAAAACACAACAAAAAACAAACACAAAACAACAACAAAACAACAAACAACAAACAAACACAAACAACAACAAAACACAAACAACAACAAACACAAACAACAAACACAACAAACAACAAAACAACAAAACACAAACAACAAAAACACAACACAACAAACACACAAAACAACACAACAAACAAACAAACAACAACAAAACAAACACAACAAACACAACAAACAAACACAATCAAAACACAACAACAACAAAACACAAACAAACAAACAACAAAACAACAAACAAACAACACAAACAAAAACAAACACAACAAACAAAAACAAACACAAACACAACAAAACACAACAACAAAACACAAAAACAACAAACAACAAAACACAACAAAACAAAACAACACAACACAAAAACACAACAACAAACACAAACAAATCAAACAACAAAACAACACAAAACAAACAACAATCAACAAAAACAAAACAACACAACAAAACAACACAAAAACACACAAACAAAAACAAAAAACAAACAACACACAAAACAACACAAAACAACAACAACAAACAACACAAACAACAAAACAACAAATCAACAAACACAAAACACAAACAACAAAAACAAAATCACAAAACAACAAAACACAAAACAACAACACAAAACAAAACACACAAAACAAACAACAACAAAACAAAAACACAACACAAAAACAACAAAACAACAAACACAACAACACAACAAAACAACAATCAAACAAACACAAAAAACAAACAAAAACAACAACAAAACACAACAACACACAAAACAAAACAACAAAACAACACAACAAACAACAAAACAACAAAACACACAAAACAACAAAACAACAAAACAACAAACAAAACAACACAAAACAACAACAAACAACAAAACACAACACACAAACAAAAAAACAAACAACAAACAAACAACAAACAAAACACAACAAACACAAACAACAAACAAAACAAACAACAAAACAACACAAAAAACAAAATCACAAAACACAACACACAAAACAACAAAACAACAAACAAAACACACAAAACAAACAAAACAAACAAAAACACAACAACACAAAACACACACAAAACAACAAACAACACAAACAACAAACAAACAAAACAAACAACAAACAAAACAACACAAAAACAAACAACAAACACATCAAACAAAACAAAACACACAAACAAACAAAACAACAACAACAAAACAAACACAACAAACAACACAAAAACAAAACACACAACAAAACACAACACAAAACAACACAAACAACAAACAACACACAAACAAAACACAAAAACACAACAAACAACAAACAACACAAACAACAACAAACAACAAACACACAAACAAACAAACAACAACAAACACAACAAAACAACAAACACAACAACAAACACACAACACAAACAAAAACACAAACAACAAAACAACAAAACACAACACAACACAAAAACAAAACAACAAACAACACACAAAACACAAAACACACAAAACAAACAACAACAAACAACAAAACAAACAACAAACAAAACAACACAACAAACCACAACACAACAACACAAAACAAACAAACAACAACACAATCAAAACACAATCACAACAACAAACAACAACAACACAAACAACAACACACAAACAAAACAACAACACAAAACAAAACAAACACAACAAAACACAACAAACAACAACAAAAACAACAAAACACACAAACAACACAACAAAACACAAAAACAACACAACAAAACACAAACAAAACACACAACACAAACAAAAACACAAAACAACAACACAAACAAAACACAACAACAAACACAAAACAACACAAAACACACAACAACATCAAACACAACACAAAAACAAACAACAAAACACAACAAAACAACACAACACAAACAAAAACACAAACAACAAACAAACACAACAACACAAAACAAAACAATCAACAAACAACAAAACACAACAAAACAAACAAAACACAAACAACAACAAACAACAAAACAACAACACAAAAAACAAACAACAAAACAACAAAACAAACAACACACAAACAACAAACAAAAAACACAACAAACAACAAACAAACACAAAAACACAAACAAACACAATCAACAACACAACAAAAAACACAAAACACAACACAACAACACACAAACACAACAAACACAAACAAAACACAAACAACAAAACAAACAAAACACAACAAAACAACAAACAACAAACAAACAAACAAAACAACAAAACAACAACAACACAAAAACAAACACAACAAAACAAAACACAACACAACAAACAACAAACACAAAACAAACAAACAAACAAACACAAAAACAACAACAAAAACAACACACAAAACAAACAAAACAACAACAAACACACAACAAAAACACAAACAAAACAACAACACAAAACAAACACAAACAACAAAACAAAAACAAAACACAACAACAACAAACAAAACAAAACAACAAAACAAAACACAAAACAAAACAACAAAACAAAAAATCACAACAAACAAAAACAACAAACAAAAACAAACAAACACAAACAAACAACAAAAACAAAAAAACACAAAACAACACAAACAACAAAAAACAACAAAAACAAAACAAAACACACAACAACAAACAACAAACACAACAAAAACAAAACAACAACAAACAACAAAAAACACAAACAACAAAACAACAAACAAAACAACACAAAACAACAAACAAAACACACAAACAAACAAAAACAACAAACAAAAACAAACAACAACAAAAAACAAACAAAACACAACAAACAAAACAAACACAACAAAAAACAAACACAAACAAAACAACAAACAACAAAAACATCAAACAACAACAAACAAAAAAAACACAACAAACACAAACAAAACACAACAACAAAACAAAACAAACAAACAAAAAACAACAACACACAACAAACAAAACAACAAAAACAAACAAACACAAAAACAACAAAAACAAAACAACAAAAACACAACAAAACAACACAACACAACAAACAAACAAAACAACAACACAACAAAACAAAACAACACAAAATCAAAACAACAAAACAAACAAACAAACAATCACAAAAAACAACACAAAAACAAAACAAACACACAAAACAAAAACAAACAACAACAAACAACAAAAAACAACAAACAAAAACACACAAAAAAACAACAAAACACAACAAACAAAACAAAACAAACAAAACAAACACAAACAAAACAAACAACAAAACAACACAAAACAACAAACACAAAACAACAACAACACAAAACAACACAAAAACAACAAACAAACAAACACAAACAAAACAAAACAACAAAACAAACAATCACACAACAAAACAACAAACAAAACAACAACAAAAAAACAAACAAACACAACAAAATCAACAAACAAAACAAAAACACAAACAACAACAAAACACAACAAACAAAACAAAAACAAACACAAAACAAACAAACAAAAAACAACAACAAAACACAAACAAACACAACACACAAAAACAACAAACAACAAAACAAAAACAAACACAAACAAAAACAAAACAAACACAACAAACAAAACAATCAACACAAACAACAAAACAACAAAACAAAAAACAAACACAAACAAAACACAAAACAACAACAAACACAACAACACAACAAAAACAAACAAAAACACAACACAAAAAACACAAACAACAACAAAAACAAAACAACAAAAACACAAACAACAAACAAAAACAACAACAAATCAACAAAACAACAAACACAACAAAAACAACAAACAAAAAACAAACAACAAACAAACAACACAAAATCAACAACAAAAACACAAAAACAAAAAAACAACAACAACAAAACACAACAACAACAAAACAAACAACAACACAAAAACAAACAAAACAACACAACAAAACAACAAAACACAACAAAACAAACAAAACAAACACAAACAACACAACAACACAAAACACAAACAACAACAAACAAAAAACAACACAACAAAACAACAAACAAAAAACAACAAACACAAAACAAAACAACACAAAAACAAACAAAACAACAAACAACAAAAAACAACAAACACAAACAAAAAACAACAACAAACAACAAACACAAACAAAAAACAAACAAACACAACAAACACAAAACAAACACACAACAACAAAAACAACACAAACAAAACAAAAACAACACAACAAAAACAACAAACACAAAAACACAACAAAATCAACACAAAACACAACAAAACAACAAACAAACACAAACAACAAAACAACAAAACAAAAAAACAAAAACAAAACAACAACAAACAAACAACAAACAAAAACACAACAAACACAAACAAAAACAACACAACAAACACAAACAACAAAAACAAAACAAAAAACAAACAACAACAACAAAACAAACAACAAACACAAACAAAAAACAAAACAACAACAAAACAACAACACAAAAACACAACAACAAAAAACAAAACAAAACAAAACAACAAAAACACAAAACAACAAACAAAAAAACAAAACAAACAAAACAACAAACAAACAAAAAAACAAATCAAAAACAACAAACACAAAACAAAACAAAACAACAAAACAACAACAAAACAACACAAACAAACAAAACACAAAACAACAAACACAAACAAACAAAACAAAAAACAACACAAACAACACAACAAAAACAAAAACAAACAAAACAAAAAACAACACAAACAAAACAAACACAAAAACAAAAACAACAAAACAAAACAACAAAAAACAAACAAAACAAAAACAAACAAAACAAAAAACAAACAAAAACAAACAACAAACACAAAAAACAAAAACAAAACAACAACAAAAAACAAACAAACAAAAACAACAAAACACAAAAAACAACAAACAACAAAACAACAAAAACAAAAACACAAAACAAACAAAAAACAAACAAACAAAAAAAACAACACAAAAAAACAAAAACACAAACACAAAAAAACAAAAACAAACAAACAAACAAAACAACAAAAAACAAAAACAAAACAAACACAACAAAAAAACAAACAAACAAAAAACAAACAAACAAAACAAAAAACAAAAAAACAAAACAACAAAAACAAAACAACAAACAACACAAAACAACAAAAACAACAAACAAAACAACAAAAAAACAAAAAACAAACAACAACAAAAAACAACAAACAAACAAACACAACAAAAACAAACAACAAAAAACAAACACAAACAAAAACAAACACAAAAAACAAAAACAAAACAACAAAAACACAAAACAAAACAAACAAAAACAAACAAAAACAAAACACAAAAAACAACAAAACAAAAACAAAAACAAAAACAACAAACAAAACAACAAAAACAACACAAAAAACAAAACAAAACACAAAAACAACAAACACAACAAAACAAACAACAAACAAAAACAAAACAAAAAACACACAAAAACAAAACAACAAAAACAACAACAAAACAAAAAACAACAAACAAAACAAACAACAAACAAACAAAACAAACAAAAAACAAACACAAAAACAAACAAACAAAAACAAAACAAACAACACAAACAACAAAAAACAAACAAACAACAAAAACACAAAAAAACAACAAACAAAACAAAACAAACACAAAAAAATCAAACAACAACAAACAAAAAACACAAACAACAAACACAAACAAAACAAACAAAACAAAAAACAAAAAACAACAAACACAAAAACAACAACAAAAACAAAACACAAACAACAAAAACAAAAACAACAACAAAACAAAACAACAAACAAAAACAAAAAACAACAAACACAACACAAACAAAAAACAAAAACAACAAAAAAAACAAAACAAACAAAAAACAAAAACAAACAACAACAACAAACAAAACAAAACAAACAACAAAACAAAAACAACAAAACAAACAAAAACACAAACAAACAAAACAAAAACACAAAACAAAAACAAACAAACAAAAATCAAACAACAACAAAACAACAAAAAAACAAAAACAAACAAACAAAAACAACAAAAACAAAAAAAACAAAACAAACAAAAACAAACAAACAACAAAACAAAAACAAACAAAAAAAACAACAAAAAACAAACACAAAAACAAAAACAAAACAACACAAAAACAAACAACAAAACAAACAAACAAAAAACAAAAACAACAAAACACAAAAACAACAACAAAAAAACACAAACAACAACAAAACAAACACAAAAAACAAAAACAAAACAAAAAACAAACAAACAACACACAACAAACAAAAAACAAAAACAAACAAAAAACACAAAAACAAAAAACAACAACAAACAAAACAAACAAACAACAAACAACAAAAAAAAACAAAACACAAACAAAAACAACAAAAAACACAAAACAAACACAAACAACAAAACAAAACAACAAAAAACAACAAACACAAAAACAAAACAAAACAACAAAACAAAAACAACAAACAAAAACAAACAACAAAAAACAACAAACAAAAAAAACAACAAAACAAAACAAAACAACAACAAACAAAAACAACAACAAAACACAAACAAACAACACAAAACAAAACAAACAACAACAAAACAAAAAAAAACACAACAAAACAAACAAAAACAAAACAACACAAAAACAAAACAACAAAAAAACAACAAAAACAAAAACAAAAACAACAAAACAAACAACAAAACACAAAACAACAAAAACACAAAACAAAACATCACAAAAACAAAAACAAACAAAAACAAACAAAACAAAAACACAAAAACAACACAAACAAAAACAAACAAAAACAACAACAAAAACAAAAACAAACAAAACAAACAAAAAAACAAAACAACAAAAACAAAACAAACACAAAAACAAAACAAAAACAAAAAACAAACAAACAACAAAAAACAAACAAACAACAAACAAAACACAAAACAAAAAACAACAAAAAACAAACAAAACACAAACAATCAAACAACAACAAACAAAAAACAACAACAAAAACAACACAAACAAAAAACAAAAACACAAACAAAACAACAAACAAAACAAAAACAACAAACAAAAAACAACAAAACAAACAAAACAAAAACAAAACACAAACAAACAACAAAAACAACAACAAAAAAACAAACAAAACAAAAACAAAAACAAACAACAAACAAAACAACAAAAACAAAACAAAACACAACAAAACAAACAAACAACAACAAAACAAACACAACAAAAACAAAAAACAACAAACAACAAACAAAACAAACACAAAACAAAACAAACACAAAAACAACAAAAACACAAAACAAAACAACAAACAAAAAACAACAAACAAAACAAAAAAACAAACAAACAACAAAAACAACAAAACACAAACAAAACAACAAAACAAAAACAAAAACAAAACAAACAAAAAACAAACAACAAACAACACAAAAACAACAAAACAAACAAAACACACAAAAACAACAACAAAACAAAACAACACAAACAACAAAAACACAAAAACAAACAAAACAAAAAACAACAAAAACAACACAACAAAAACAACAAACAAACAACACAAAACAAACAAAACAAACAACAAAACAAACAAAAACAAAACAACAACACAACAAAAAACAAAAACAAAACAACAAAAACACACAAAAACAAACAAAAACAAAACAAAAAAAAACAACAAAAACAAACAAACAAACAAAACAAAACAAACAACAAAAAACACAAACAAAACAACAAACACAAAAACAAAAACAAAACAAACACAAAAAACAAACACAACAAAAACACAACACAAACAAAAAACACAAAAACAAACACAAAAACAAACAACACAAAAACAACAAAAAACAAACACAAAACAAACAAAACACAAACACAACAAAACAAACAAAAACAACACACAACAACAAAACAACAAAAAACAAACAAACACAACAAAAACAAACAAACAAAAACACAAAACAACAAAAACAACAACAAAAACAACAAAAAACACAAAACAACAAACACAAACAAACAAAACAAACAACACAAACAAAAAACAACAAAACAACAAACACAAAACAACAAAAACAAAACACAAACAACAAACAAAACAACACAAAAAACAAACAAAACAAAAACACAAACAAAACAAACAAACAACAACAAAAAAACACAAACAAAACAAAAAACAACAAACAAAACAACAAAAACAACAAACACAAAAACAAACAAAACAACAACAAACAAAACACACAAAAACAACAAACAACAAAAACAAACACAAAACAAACAAAAACACACAACAAAAAACAAAACACAACAAAACAACAAACAAACAACAAAACAAAACAAACAAAACAAAACACAAACAAAACAACAAAAACAAAAACAAAACAAACACAACAAAAACAACAAAACAACAAAAAACAAACAACAAAACAAAACAACAAAAAACAAAAACAAACAAAACAAAAACAACACAAAAACAACAAAACAAACAAAACAAAAACAAACAAAAAACACAACAAAACAACACAACAAAAACAACAAAAACAATCAAACAAACAAACACAACAACAAAAAACAAAACACAAACAAAAAACACAAACAACAAAAAAACAAAAAACAAACACAACAAAAACAAAACAAACACAAAACAAACAAAACAAACAAAACAACAACACACAAAACAACAAAAAACACAAAAACAACAAACAAACAACAAAAACAAACAACAAAACACAACAACAAACAAAACACAAACAAACAAAAACAAACAAACAAACAACAAAACACAACAAAAAACAAACAACACAACAAAAACAAAAAACAAACAACACAAAAAAACAAACAACAAAAACAAACACAAACAAAACAAACAAAAACAACAAAAACAACAACAAAAAAACAAACACAAAAACAAACAAACACAACAAAACAAACAACAAAAACAAAAAACAAAAACACAAACAAACAAACAAAACAAACAAAAAACAACAACAAACACAAAACAACAAAAAAACAAACAACAACACAAAAACAAAAAACACAAACAAAAACAACACAAACAAAAACACAAAAACACAAAACAAAAACAAAACAAAAAACAACAAAACACAAACAACAAAAACAAAAAACAAAAAAACAAAACAACAACACAAACAAAACACAACAAACAACAAAACAAAAACAAAACAACAAAAAAAACAACAACAAACAAAACAACAAACAAAAACACAAACACAAACAACACAAAAAAAACACAAACAAAACAACAAAAAACAAAACAAACAACAAAACAAAAACAAAAACAACAAAAAAACAACAACAAACAAAAACAACAAAACAACACAACAAAACAACAAAACACAAAAACAACAAAACAAACAAAAACACAACAAACAAAACACAAACAACAAAACAAAAACACAACAACAACAAAAAACAAAACAACACAAAACAAACAAAACAAACACAAAACAACAAACAAAAACAAAACAAAACACAACAAAAAACAAAACAAAACACAACAACAAAACAAAAACAACAACAAAACAAAAAACAACACAAAAACAACAAACAAAACAACAAACAAACAAACAACAAACACAAAACAAACAAAAAACAACAAACAAAAAACAACAAAAAACAACACAAAACAAACAAACAACAAAAACAACACAAAACAAAACAAAAAACAACACAACAACAAACAACAACAAAAACACAAACAACAAAAACAACAACAAACAAAAACAACAAACACAAAAACAACAACAAAAAACAAACAAAAACACAAACAAAAAACACAAACAACACAACAAAACAACAACACAAAACAACAAAACAAAACAAAAAACAAACAAAACAAAACAAAAAAAAACAACAAAACAAACAAACAAAACACACAAAACACAAAAACAAAAAACAACAAACAAAAAAAACAACAAAACAACAAACAAAAAACACAAACAAAACACAACAAAACAAACACAAAAAAAACAAACAACAACAAAACACAAAAACAAAACACAAAACAAACAAAAACAACAAACAAACAAAAAACAAAACAAACAACAAACAAAACAAAAACACAACAAAAAACAACAAAAACAACAATACAAACAACAAAAAACAACAACAACAAAAAAACAACAAAACAAAACAACAAAACAAACAAACAAAAACAAAAACACAAAACAAAAAACAACAACAAAACAAACAAAAACAAAAAACAACAACACAAAACAAACAAAAACAAAACAAACACAACAAACACAAACAACACAACAAAAAAACAAACAACAAAACAACACAAAAACAAAAACACAAAACAACAAACAACAACAAAACAAACAAAACAACAAAAAAACAACAACACAAACAAAAACACAAAACAACAAACAACAACAACAAAAACACAAACAACAAAACAACAACAAACACAAAAACAAACACAAACAAAAACAACAAAACACAAACAAACAAACAACAAAACAAACAACAAACACAACAAAACAAACAAAACAAAAACAACAACAAACAAACAAAACAAAAACAAACAACACAAAACAACAACAAAACAAACAAAACAAACACAAAAACAAAACAAAAACAAACACAAACAAAACAACAAACAAAACAAACAAACAACAAAAACACAAAACAAACAAACAAACAAAACAAAAACAAACAAAACAAAAACAAACAAACAACAAAAAACAAACAAAAACAAAAACAACAAAACAACAAACAAAACAAAAACAAACACAAAAAACAACAACAAAAACAAAAACAAACAAAAACACAAAACAAACAAAAAACAAACAACAAAACACAAACAACAAAAACAAAAACAAACAAAACAACAAAACAACACAAACAACAAACACAAAACAAAAAACACACAAAAAACAAAACAAACACAAACAACAAACAAACAACAAAAAACAAACAACAAAAAACAACAAAACAAAAAACAACAAACACAAAAAACAAAAACAAAACAAAAAAACAAACAAACAAAAACACAACAAACACAAAACAACAAAAAACAAAAACACAAAACACAACAACCAAAAACAAACAAACACAACAACAAAACAACAAACAACACAAAACAAACACAAAACACACAAACACAAAAACAACACAACAAAACAAACACAACAACACACAAAAACAACAAACAACAACACAAAACACAAACAAAAACAACAAACACAACAACACAAAACAAAACAACAAACACATCAACAAAATCAAACACAACAAAACAACAACAAACAAACAAACAACACACAAACAAAAACACACAAAACAACACAACAACACAACAAAACACAAAACACAAAAACACAACAAACAACAAACAAACAAAAACAACACAAACAACAACAACACAACAAAAAACACAAACAACAACAACAAACAAAACAACAAACAACAAAAACAACACAAACACAAAACAAAACACACAACAAAACAACAAACAAACAACAAACACAACAAAACACAAACAAAACAACAAAAAACAACAAAAAAACAACAAAACACAAAACAAAACAAACAACAAACAAACAAAAATCACAAACAACACAAAACACAAACAAAAACAACAAACACAAAACAAAAAACACAACAAACAAAAAACAACAAACATCACAAAACACAACAAACAACAAAAACAACACAACAAAACAACACAACAAAACACAAACAAACAAAACAACAAAAACAACAAACACAACAACAAAAAACAACAAACAAAAACAACACAACAACAAAAACACACAAACACAAAACAAACAAAAACAACAACAAAAACAAACAACAACAAACACAACAAACAACAACACAAAAACAAACACAACAAAACAACAAAACAAACACAACAACAAAACAACAAAAAACACAAACAAACAACAACAACACAAAACAAACAACAAAAACAAACACAACAACAACAAACAAACAACAACAAAAAAATCAAACACAAACAACAAAACAAAAAACAACAACAAAACACACAAACACAAACAAAAACAACAAACAACAAACAAAACAACAAACACAACAAACAAAACAAACACAACAAAAACAAACACAACAAACAAAACACAACAAAACAACACAAACAACACAAACAAACACAAACAAAACACAAAACAACAAACAAACAACAAAACACAACAAAAAAACAAAACAAACAAAACAACAAACAAAACACACAAAACAAACAACAACACACAAACAAAACACACAAAACAAACAAAAAACACAAAAACAAAAACAAATCAACAAAAACAAACAACACAACAAAACACAAACAACAAACACACAAAACACAAACAAACAACAAAACACAACAAACAAACAAACACAACAAAACAACAACAACAAAAACAAAAACAACACAAACAACAACACAAAACAAAAAAAACAAAACAACAAACAACAAACACAAAACAAAACAAAAACAAACAACACAAACAACAAACACAACAAACAAAACAAAAAACAAAAACAACAAAACACAACAAAAACAACAAACAAACACAAACACAAACAAAAAACAACAACAAAACAAAAACACAAAACAAAAACAACAACAACAAAAACACAACACAACAACACAAAAACAAACAAAAACAACACAACAAACAACAAACACAACAACAAACACAAAAACACAAACACAAAACAACAAAACATCAACACAAAAAACAACAACAAACAACAAACAAAAACAAAACAAAACAAACAACACAAACAAACACAAACAACAAAACAAACACAAAACAAACAAACAAAACAAAAACACAACAACAAACAAACACAACAAACACAAAAAACAACAAACACAAACAACAAACAAAAACAAAACAACAAACACACAACAAACAAACAAACAAAAACAACAACACAAAACAACACAACAAAAAACAACACAAAAATCAAACAACAACACACAAACAAACAAAAAACAATCACAACAAAACAACAAAACAAACAACACAACAAAACAACAACAACAAACAACAAACACAAAACAAAAAACACAAACAACAAACAACAACAAAACAAACACAAACAAAAAACAACAAACAACACAAAACACAACAAACACAAAAAAACAACAAACACAACAAAACAACACAACAAAAACAACAAAACAACAACACAAAAACACAAACAAACAAAACAACAAATCACAAAACAAAAACAACAAAAACAAACAACAAACAAACACAAAAACAAACAACACAAAACAAACAACAAACAACAAACAACAACAAACAAAACAAAAACACAAAAACAACACAAAACAACAACAAACACAACAACACAAAACAACAAAACAACAAACACAAAACACAAAACAACACAAACAACAAAACAAAACAACAAACAAAACAAACACAAACACAAACAACAAAACAACAAACAAACAACAAAACAAAAACACAACAAAAACAACAAACACAACAAACAACAAACAAACAACAAAACAACAAACAACACAAAACAACACAACAAACAACAACAAACAACAAACAAATCAAAAAACAACACAAACAACAACACAACAACAAAACAACAAACAAAAAAAACAAACAACAACACAAACACAACAAAAACAACACAAAACAACACAAAACAAACAAACACAACACACAATCAAACAAACAAAACAACAAACAACAAACAAACAACACAAACAAAAACAAACAAACAACAAAACACAACAAAACAACAAACAAACAAAACAAACACAAAACAACAACAACAAAACAAAATCAACAAACAAACAATCAAAACACAAACAAACACAAAACACAACAAACAAAACACACAAAAACAAACAAAAAAACAAAAACAACACAACAAAACAAAACAAACAACAAAAACACAACAAACAAACAAAACAACAACAACACAAACAATCAAACAACAACAAAAAACAAACACAAACACAAAACAAACAACAAAACAACACAAAAACAAAACAACACACAAAAACAAAACAACAAAACAAACACAACAACACAACAAACAAAACAAAAACACAACAAAACAAACAACAACAAAACAACACAAACAAAACACAACAACAAAACAACAACAACACAAACAAAACACAAACAAACAAAAAACAACACAAAAATCAAACAAACAACAAAAAACACAAACAACAACACAAAACAACAACAAACAAACAACACAACAACAAAACACAAACAAAAACAAACACAAAACACAACAACAAAAACAACACAAACAAAAAACAAAACAACACAAAACAAACACAAACAAACAAAAACAACAACAAAACAAAAAACAACACAAACAACAACAAAACACAACAACAAACAAAAACAACAACAAACACAAACAAACAACAAACAAACACAACAAAACACAACAAAAACACAAACAAAACAAACAAAAACAACAAACAAACAACAAAACAAACAAATCAAAAACAAAACAACAACACACAAAAAACAAAACACAAACACAAACAAACAAAACAACACAACAAAACAAACAAAACAAACACAACAAAAACAAACAAACAACAATCAACAAAAAACACAACAAAAACAACAAAAACAAAACAACAAAAACAACAAACACACAAACAAAAAACAAACAAACAAACAAAACACAACACAAAAACACAACAACAAACAAAACACACAAAACAACAAACACACAAAAATCAAAACAACAAAACAACACAAAACAAAACAACACAAAAACAACAACAAAACAACAAACAAACACAACAACAAACAAACACAAAACAAACACAAACACAACAAACAACAAAACAAACAAAAACACAAAACAACAACAAACACAACACAACAAAAAACACAAACAAAACAACAAAACAACACAACAAAAACAAAACAAACAAAACACAAAACAAACAACAAAAAAACACAACAAAACAACAAAAACAAACACAACAAACAACAAAACAAAACAAACAACAACAAACACAACAAAACAAAACAACACAAAACAACAACAAAACAACAAACACAAAAACACAACAAAAAACACAAACAAACAAAACACAAAACAACAAACAACACAAAAACAAACAAAACAACAAAACACAATCAAACAACAAACACAACAACAAAACAACACAAACAACAAAACAAAAACAAAATCAAACAAAAACAACAAACAACAAAAACACAACACAACAAACAACACAAAAACAACAAAACAAACAACAACAACACAACAAAACAACACAAAAACAACAAACACAACAACAACAACAAAAAACACAACAAACAACACAAAAACAACAAAAACAAACACAAAACAAAAACAACAAAACAAAACACAAACAACACAAAACAAAAAACACAAACAACACAACAAAACAAACAACACAAACAACAACACAAAACAACAACAAACAAAACAACACACAAAACAACAATCACAACAAAAACAACAAACAACAAAACAAACACACACAAACAAAACAAACAACACACAACAAACAAAACACAAAACAACAACAAAACACAAACACAAAACAACAAACAAAACAACACAAAACAACAAAACACAACAAACAACACAACAACAAACAAAACACAAACAAAACAACAAAACAACACAACAAACAACAAAAAACAAACAACAAACAAAACACAACAAACACAAACACACAAAAACAAACACAAACAAACAACACAAACAACAAAACACAACAAACAAACACAAACAACAAAACAAACACAACAAACAAAAAACACAACAACAACAACAAACAAAACACAAAACAACAAAAACAACACAAAAAACAAACAAAACAAAACACAAAAACAACAAACAAACAAACAAAACAACAACAAACAAACAAAACACAAACAAAACAACAATCAAACACAAAACAAAACAAAAAACAACAACAAAACACAACAAAACAAACAAACAACAAACAAAAAAACAACACAACAAAACAAACAACAAACACAAAACAACAAAACACAAACAAACAACAAAAACACACAAAACAACAACAAAAACACACAAACAACAAAACACAAAACAAAAACAAACAACAAACAACAACACAACAAAATCAACAACAAAAACAAACACACAACAAAACAACAACACAAAAACAACAAACACAACAACAAAAACACAACAAACAAAACACAAACAAACAACACAAACAACAAAACACAAACAAACAAAACACACAAACAACAACAAAAACACAACAAACAAAACAACACAAACAACAAACACAAACACAACAAATCAAAACAAACAACAAACAACACAAACAACAAACAAAACAAAACAACAAACACACAAAACAAACAACAAAACAACAAACAAACAACAAACAAAACAAAAAACAACAACAAACAAACAAACACAACACAAAACAAACAACAACACAAAACACAACAAAAACAAACAAAAAAATCACAACAAACAAACAAACAACAAACAACAACACAAACAACAACAAACAACAAAACAAAACACAAACAACAAACATCACAAAAAACAAACAAAACACAACAATCACAACAAAACAAACACAACAAAACAAACAAACAAACAACAAAACACAAATCAAACACAACAAACACAAAACACAAACAAATCAACAACACAAAACAAAACAACAAAACAAACAACAAACAACAAAACAAAACACACAAAAAACAACAACACAAACAAACAACACAAACAAAACAACAAACACAACAAACAACAACAAAACAAAAACATCAACAAAACACAACAAACAAACAACAAAACACAAAACAAACAAACAAACACACACAACAAAACAAACAACAAACAAAAAACAACAAAATCAAACAAACACAACAACAACAAACAAAAACAACACAAACACAAAACACAAACAACACAAACAAAACACAAACAACAAAAACACAAACACAACAAAAACAACACAAAACAACAAACAACAACAAACAACAACACAAACAACAAACAAAACACAACAATCAAACAACACAAAACAACAAAAAACAACAAACACAACAAAACACAACAAACACAAAACAACAACAAAAACAACAAAACAACACAACAAACACAACAAAAACAACAAACAAAACAACACAAAACAAACAACAAACACAACAACAAAAACAACAAAACACAAACAAAAACACAAACATCAAACAAAAACAACAACAAAACAACAAACAACACAACAACAAACAAACAAAAACACAAAACAACACAACACAAACAACAAACACAAAAACAACAACAACACAACAAAAAACACAAACAACAAACAAAACAACAAACAACACAAACAAAAACAACACAAAACACACAAACAAACAACAAAACAACAAACAAATCAAAACAAAAACAACAAACAACACAACAAACACAAAAAACAACAAAACAACAACAACAAAACAACACAAAACACAACAACAACACAAAACAAACACACAACAAACAAAAACAAAACACAAAACAACACAACAACAAACAAAAACAAACAACACAAACACACAAAAACACACAACAAAACACAAAACAACAAACAACACAACACACAAAACAAAAACACAACAACAACACAAACAACAAAACAACAAAACAACAAAACACACAACAAAACAAAACACAAACAACACAAAACAACAATCACAAAAACAAACAACAAACAACAAAAACAACAACAAAACAACAACACAACAAACATCAACAAACAACAAAACAAACACAAACAAAATCAAAAAACAACAACAACACAAACAACACAAAAACAAACACAAACAACACAAACACAAAACAACAAACAACAACAAACAAACACAACAACAAAACACAACAAAACACAAACAAACAAACAAAACACAACAAAAACAACAACAAACACAACACAACAACAAAAATCAAAAACAAACAACAACACAATCAAACAAACAAAACACAACAACAAACAACAAAACACAACAAACAAACAACAACAAAAACAAAACAAAACAAACAACAACAAACAACAACAAAACAACACAAAATCAAACAAACAACACAACAAACAACAAAAATCAAACACAACACACAAACAACAAACAACACAAAAAACAACAAACACAACACAAAACACAAACAAACATCAACAAAACAACAACAACACAAAATCACAAACAAACACAAAACAACAAACAACAAAACAACAACAAACAAACACAAACAAACAACAAAACACAACAAAACAACATCACAACAACAACAAAAACACAACAAAACAAAACAAACAAACAAAAACAAACAACAAAAAACAACAAACAACACAACAAACAAAACACAAACAACAAAAAACAAACACAACAAACAAACACAACAAACAATCACAAAAAACACAAACAACAAAACAACAACATCAAAACAAACAACAACAACAAAACAACAAACAACAACAAAAAAACACAACAAACAAAACAAACACAAACAAACACACAACAAACACAAAACAACACAAACAAAAACAAACAAAACAACAAAAAACAACAACACAAACAACAAACAAAACAAAACAAACACAAAAACAACACAAAACACAACAACAACAACAAACAAAACAAACACAAAACAACAACAAAAAATCAAACAACAACAACAAAAACACAAACAAACAAAACACAAACAACAAACACAACAAAAACAAAACAAAACACACAAAAACAACACAAACACAAAAAACACAACAAAAACAAACACACAAACAACAAACAAAACAAACACAAACAACAACAAAACAAAACAACAAACAAACAAAACACAACAAACACAAAACAACAAAAAAACAACAATCAAACACACAAACAACAAAACAACAAAAACAAACAACAACAACAAAACACAAACAAACACACAAAA
The DNA here is from genome assembly GCA_038501795.1 of Pseudopleuronectes americanus. NCBI lineage: Eukaryota > Metazoa > Chordata > Actinopteri > Pleuronectiformes > Pleuronectidae > Pseudopleuronectes > Pseudopleuronectes americanus. Next base: position 20,687 of record JBAMIH010000222.1, read on the forward strand.
CAACAAAACACAACAAACACAAACACAAAACAACAACAAACACAAAACAACAAACAACACAAACAAAAACACAACAACAAAACAACAAACACAACAACAAATCACAACAAAACAAAACAACAAACAACAACACAACAAAAACAAACAAACAAAACAAACAACAACAAAACACAACAAACACAAAACAAAACATCAACAAACAACACAAACAACACAAAAACAATCACAACAAACAACAACAAAACAACAAAAACAAACAACAAACAAAACACAACAAAAACAACACAAACACAATCAAAAAACACAACAACAACAAACAACAAAACAACAAAAACACAACACAACAAAAACAACAAACAACAACAATCACAAAACAAAAACAAAACAAACAACACAACACAAACAAACAACAAACAACACAAACAAAAACACAACAACAACAAAACAAAAACAACAAAACAACAAACAACAAACAAACAAACAAAACAACACAAACAACAAAACAAAAACACAAACAAACAAAACATCAACACACAAAACAAACAACACAAAACAACAAACAAAACACAACAACAAAAACAAAACAAACAACAAACAAAACAACAAACAACACAAAACAAACAACAAACAAAAAAACACAAAACAACAAACAACAAACAACAAAAACACAAACAACAAACAAAAACACACAAACACAAACAACAACACAAAACACAAACAAACAACAACAACAAACAAAACACATCAAACAACAAACAAAACAAACACAAAACAAAAAACAAACAAACACAACAAACAACAAAACACAAAATCAACAAACACAAACAACAACAAACAACAAACACAAAATCACAAACACAAACAAACAAACAACAAACAAAACACAAACAAAACAAAAACACAACAAACAACAAAAAAACACAAAACAAACAACAAACACAACAAAAACACAACAAACAACAACAAAACACAAACAACAACAAAACAACAAACACAAACACAAAAAACAACACAACAACAAACAACAAACAACAACAAAAACAAATCAACAAAACACAACAAACAACAAACAAACAACAAACAACACAACAAAAACAAAACAAACAACAAAAACAAAAATCAACAAACACAAACACAACAAAAACAACATCAAACAACACAAAACAAAAACAACACAAACACAAACAAACAACAAACAAAACAACAACAAAAACACAAACAACACAACAAACACAAACAACACAAACAACAACAAAAACAAACAACAAACAAAACAACAACACAACACAACAAAAAACATCACAAACACAAAACAAACAACAAACAAAAATCAACAAAACACAAAACAAAACACAACAAAAAACACAAACACAAACAACAACACAAACAACAAACAAAAACAAACAACAACAAAAACACAACACAAACAACAAAACAAAAACAAACAAAACAACAAACAACAAACAACACAAAAACAAACACAAACAACAAAACAACAAACAAAAACAACACACAACAACAACAAAACAAACACAAACAAACATCAAAACAACACAAACAAAAACAACAACACAAACACAACACAAACACAAAAAACAACACAAAACAAACACAAACAAAACACAAAACAAACAACACAACACAAAACACAACAAACACAAACAACAATCAAAAACACAACAAACAAAACACAATCAAACAACAAAAACAAACACAACAACAAATCACAAAAAACACAAACAAACAAACACAAAAACAACACAAAACAAAAAACAAAACACAACAAACACAAAATCAAACACAAAAACAAACAAACAACACAAAAACAACAAAAACAACAACAAAAACAACAAAAACAAACAAAAACAAAACACAACAACAAAACAAAATCAACAAAACAACACAACAAACACAAAACAACAAACACAAACAAACACAAACAAAACAAAAACAACAACACAAACAAACAAAACAACAAAAACAAAACACAAAACACAACAAACAACAAACAACAAAAACACAAACAACACAAAACAACAACAAACAACACAAACAACACAAACAAAAACACAAACAAAAACAAACACAAACAACACAAACAAAACAACAAAAACAAACACAAAACAAACAACAAAAACAACAACACAAAACAAACAATCAAAAAACAACACAACAAAATCACAACAAACACAACAAACAAAAACACAACACAACAAACAAATCACAAAACAAACAAAACACAACAACACAACAACAAACAACAACAAATCACAAACACAAAACAACACAAACAAACAAAAACAACACAAAAAACAACAAACAACAACAACAAACAACACACAAAAACAAACACAACAAAACAACACAAAACAAACAAATCACAAACAAAACACAACAAAAACACAACAAACAACAAACAACAAAAACAAACACAAACAACAACAAAAAACAAAAACAACAACAAAACACAAAACACAAACAACAAAACAACAACAAAACACAACAAAAACAAACACAAAAACAACACAAACAACAAACAAAAACAAACACAACAAAAACACAACAACAAACACAACAACACAAAACAACAAACACAAACAAACAAAACACAACAACACAAAACAATCAAACAAACAACAACAACAAAAACATCAACAAAACAAACAATCAAACACACAACACAACAAAAACAAAACACAACAACAAAACAACACAACAAAACAACACAAACAACAAATCAACAACACAAAACAACAAACAACAAAAACAAAAAACACAACACAAAACAACAACACAACAAACAAACACAAAACACAAACACAAACAAACACAAAAACAACAAACACACAAACAAACAACACAAACAACAAACACACAAATCAACAAACACAAAACAACACAACACAAAACAAAACAACACAAAACACAAACAAAAACACAAACACAACAACAAACAACAACAAAAACACAAAAACAACAAACAAACACAACAAAACACACAAAACAACAAACACAACAAAAACAAACAAACAAAACACAAAAAACAACAAAACACAACAACAAACAACAAACACACAACAAACAACAAAAAAAAACAAACACAAAACAAACAACAAAAACACAACAAAACAAAACAAACACAACACAAACAACAACAACAAAACACAAACAACAACACAACAAAACACACAACACAAACAAACAACACAAACAAAAACAACAACAAACAAACAACAAACACAAAACAAACAACAACACAAAACAAACAAACACAACACAAAACAAACAAACAACACAAACACAACAAAAAACAAAACACAAACAACAAAACAACACAACAAAACAAACACAACAATCACACAAACAACAACACAACAAACACAAAACAAACAAACAACAACAAACAAACAAAAACACAACAAAACAACAACACAAAACAACAACAAACACAACAAACAACAACAAAACAAACAACACAAACAAACACAACACAAAAAACAAACAACAACACACAAACACAACAAAAAACACAACAAAACACACAAACAAAACAAACAAAACAACAAAAAAACAAACAAACAAAAAACAACAACAACAAACACAATCAAACAACAAAACAAACAACAAAACACAACAAACAAAAACAAACAACAAAAACAACAAAATCAAAACAAACAAACACACAACAAACAAAACAACAACAACAAACAAAACACAAACACAACAAAACAACACAAAAAATCAAAACAAACAAAAAAACAACACAAACAAACACAAACACAACAAAAACAAACACAAACAACAAACAACAAATCAACAAACAAAACAACACAACAAAAACAACACAACAACACAAAACAACAAACAAACACACAAAACAAACAACAAACAAAAACACAAACAACAACACAAAACAACAAACACAACAAAAATCACAAACAAACACAAACAACAAACAACAACAAACAACACAAAACACAAACAACAAAAACAAACAAAACAACAAAAAACAACACACAAAATCAAAAACAAAAACAAACAACACAAACACAAACAACAAAAACACAAAACAACAAACACAAACAAAACAACACAACACAAAAACACAAAACACACAAAACAACAACAAACACAACAAAACAACACACAAAACAATCAACACAACAAACAACAACAACAACACAAAAACAAAACATCAACAACACCAACAACAAACAAAACAACACAAACAAAAACAACACAACACAAACAAATCAACAAACAAAAACACAACAAACAACAAAACAAAACAAACAACAAACACAACACAAACAACAAAACAAAACAAACAACAACAAACAAAAACAACACAAACAACACAACACAAAACAACAAAACAACAACACAAACACAAACAACAACAAACAACAACACAAAAACAAACAAACACAAACAACACAACACAACAAACACAAACACAAAAACAACACAAACACACAAACACAAAAATCAAACAAACAACAACAACAAAACACAACACAAAACACAAACAAAACACAACAACAACAAACAACAAACAAAAACAACAACAAAACAAAACAACAAAAAACAAACACAAACAACAAAAAACAACAAAACACACAATCAAACAAACAACAACACAAAAAAACACAAAACAACAACAAAAACAACAAACATCAACAAACAACAACACAAAAACAACAACAAAACACAACAAACACAAAACAAAAAACAAACACAACAAAAACACAAAAACAAACAACAAAACACAAAACAACACAAAATCACAAAACAAACAACACAAACAAACAACACAAAACAACACAAAAACAAACAACAAAAACACAAACAAAACAAAAACACAACAAAACAACAATCAAACAACAAATCACAAAACAAAAACAAACACAACAACACAACAAAACAAAACAAAACAACAACACACAAAAAAAACAACAAAACAAACACAAACAACAAAACACAAAAACAACAAAACACAAACAACAAACAAAAACACAACACAAAACAAAACACACAAAACAACAACAAAACAACACAAACAAAAACACAACACAACAAAACAAAAACAACAAACAACAACACAAACAAAACAAAACAATCAACACAAAACAACAAAACAACACACAAAACAACAAAACAACAACACAAAACAAACAACACAAAAACAACAAAACAACACAACAAACACAAAACAAACAAACAAAACACAACAATCAACAAAAACACAAACACACAAACAAAACAACAAACACAACAAAAATCACAAACAACAAAAACAACATCAACAAACAAACAACAAAACACAACAAAAACACAAAACAACACAACACAACAAAAACACAAACAAATCACAACAAAACACAAAAATCAACAAAACAATCAAAACAAAACACACAAAAAACAACAAAACAAACAACAAAACACAAACAAAACATCAAAACAAACAACAACAACAAAACACAAACAACAACAAACAACACAAACAAAAAAAAACAATCACAAAACACAAAACAAACAATCAACAACAAAACAACAAAACAACAACAAACACAAACAACAAAAACACAACAAAAACAAACAACACACAACAAACACAAAACACAACACAAAACAAAAACACAACAAACAAACAACAAAACAAACATCACAAACAACAAAAAACAAAAACAACAACAAACACAACAACAAACAAAACAACAACAAACAAAAACAAACAACACAACAAAACACAAAAACACAAACACAACAAAACAATCAAAAACAAACACAAACAAACAACAACAAACAACAACACAAAACAACAAACAACACAAAACAACAAAAACACAAAACACAACAAAATCAAACAAACAAACAACAAAACAAACACAAACACAAACAACAAACACAAAACAACACAAACAACAAAAACACAAACACAAACACAAAACAAAACAACAAAACACAACAAACACAACAAAAAACAACACAAAACACAACAAACACAAACAAACAAAACAACACAAAACAAACAACAACACAAACAACACAAACAAAACAACAAATCACAAAACACAACACAAACAAACAAACAACAAACACAACAAAAAACACAAAACAACAAACAACAAACACAAAAAACACAACACAACAAAACAACAAAACAATCAAACAAAAAAACAAACACAACAACAACAACAACAAAACACAAACACAAACAAACAAAAACAAAAACAACAATCAACAAAACAACAAAAACAACAAAACAACAAAACAACAAACAACAACAAACACAAAAACAAACAACAAAACAACAAACAAACAAAAACAACAAACAAAACAAACACAACAAACAAAAACAAAAAACACAACAAAACAAACAACAAAACACAACAAAACATCAAACACAAAAAACAAACAAACAACACAACAACAAAACACAACAAAAACAACACAAACAAACAAACAACAAAACACAAACACAACAAAAACACAAAAAACACAACAAACAACACAACAAAAACAAAAACACAAACAAACACAAACAACAACAACAAAACACAAAACAAACAACAACAACAAAACAACAAATCAACAAACAAACAAAACAACAACAAAAAACAACAAACAAACACAAAAACACAACAAACAACAAACAAAACAAAAAACAACAAAAAACATCAACAACAAAAACAAAAACACAAACAAACACAAAACAACAAACAAACAAAAAAACACAACAAAAACACAAAACAACAACAAAACACAAAACAAACACAAAAAACAAATCAAACAAACAACAAACAACAAACAACACAAAACAAAACAAAACACAAACAAAACAAACACAAAACAACAACAAACAAACAAAACACAAACAACAAAAACAAAACAACACAACAAACAACAAAACAACAAATCACAAACAACAAACAAAAACAAACAAAAACACAAACAAACACAAACAAAAAACAACAAACAAAACAACACAACAAAACACAACAAAACAAAACAACAAACATCAAAACAACAAACAACACAAAACAAAACAAACAACAAACAACAAAAACAACACAAAAACAACACAAAAAACAAACAACAACAAAATCAAACAAACAACACAACAAAACAACAACAAAAAACACAAACAACAAACACAAAACACAACAAACAACACAAAAAACAAAAACACAACAAACAAAAACAACAACAAAAAACACAACAAAACAAACACAACACAACACAAAACAAACAACAAAACAAAATCAAACAAAACACAACAAAAACAACAAACACAACAAAAACAACAAAACAACAAACACAAAACAACAAACACAACAAAACAACAACAATCACAAACAAACAACAACACAAAATCAACAAAACACAAACACAACACAAAAACACAAAAACAAAACAACAATCAACAAACAAACACAAAACAAACACAAACACAAAAAACAAACAACAACAACAAACACAACAAACAAAACACAACAAAACACAACACAACAAAATCAAAACAAAACAACAAAACAACAAACACACAAACAACAACAACAACAAAAAACAAACAAAAACAAAACAACAACACACAAACAACAAACACAAAAACAACAAAACAAACAACAAACAAACACAACAAAACACAATCAACAAAAACAACAAAACAAAAAAACACAAAACACAAACAAACACAAACAAAACAAACACAACAACACAAAATCAACAACAAACAAAACAAAACAAACAAACAACACAAACAAAACAACAACAAAACACAAACAACAAAAACACAACAACACAAACAAAACACAAAAACAAACAAACAACACAAAACACAAACAAACACAAAAAACAACAAAACACAAAACAAACAACAAACACAAAACAAAAACAAACACAAACACAAAAACACAAACAAAACAACAAAAACAACACAAACACAACAACAAAAAACAACAATCAAACACAAAAACATCAAACAAAACAAACAACAACAACACAAAAAAACAACAAACACAAACACAACAAACAACAACACAAAAACAAACAACAAAACAACAAACACAAACAACAAACAAACAACAACACAAACAAAACAACAAAAACAACAAAACAACAAACAAAAACAAACACAAAACAACAAACAACACAACAAAACAACAAAAAAACAACAAAACATCAAAACAAAACAAAACAACAAAAAAACAACAAACACAAAACAAACAAACACAAAACAAAACAACAAAAACACAACAAAAAACAAAATCAAAAACAACACAAAAACAACAACAAACAAAAACACAAAACAACAAACAAACAAAAACAACACAAACAAACAACAAAAAAACAAACAAAAACAAACAAAACAAAACACAACAACAAAAACACAAAAAACAAAACAACAAAAACAAAACACAAACAACAAAAACACAAAAACAACAAAAAAACAACAAAACAACAAACACAACAAAAAACAAACAAATCAACACAAAAAAACAAAACACAAACAACAAAAAACAAACAAACAACAAAAACACAACAAACAAACACAAAAAACAACAACAAAAAACAAACAAACAACAACACAAAACAAAAACAACAAAAACAAAAACAAACAAAACAAACAAAACACAACAACAAAAACAAAACACAACAAACAAAAAAACAACAAAACAAACACAAAAAAAAACAAATCAACAAAAAACACAACAAACAAAACAAAACAAAAACAACAAACAAAAACAAACAACAAAAACACAAAACAACAAACAAAACAAACAACAAACAAACAACAAAACACAAAAAAACAAAAACACAACAAACACAACAAAAACAACAAAAACAAAACAAACAAAAACACAAACAAAAAACACAAACACAACAAACAACACAAAAAACAACAACAAAACAAACAACAACACAAAAACAACAAAACAACAAAAACAACAAACAAACAAAACACAAACAACAAAAACAACACAAAAACAAAACACAACAAAAAACAAACACAAAAAACAAAACAAAAACAAAACAACACAAAAAAAACAAACACAAACAAACAAAACAAACAAACAAAACAAAAACAAACAACAAACACAAACAAAACAACAACAAAAACAAACAAACACAAACAAAAACAACAAAACAAACACAAACAAACAAAACAACAACACAACAAACACAAAAACAAACAAAAACAAAAAACACAACAAAAAAACAACACAAACAAAAACAACAAACAAACACAAAACAACAAAAAACAAAACACAAACAAAACAAAACAACAAAAACAAACAAAACACAAACAAACACAAAAAACAAAAAAAACAACACAAAAACAAAAACAAAAAACAACAAAACACAACAAAACACAAAAACAAACAACAAAACAACAAACAAACAACAAAACAAAAACAAACAAACAAAAAACAACAAACAAAACAACAACAAAAACAAAACAAAACAAACAAAAAAACAAACAACAACATCACAAAAAACAACAAAAAACAAAACAACAAAACAAAACACAAAAACAACAAAAACAAAACAAAAACAAAACAAACAACAAAACACAAAAACAAACAAACAAAACAAAACAACAACAACAAAAACACAAAACAAAACAAAACACAAAACAACAAAAAATCAAACAACAAAAAAACAAAACAACAAAACAACAAAAACAAAACAACACAAAACAAAAAAAAACAACAAACAAAAACAAAAACAACAAAAAACAACAAACAACAAAAAAACAACAAAACAAAACAAACAAAACAAAATCAAAACAAAAAACACAAAAACAAACAAAAAACACAAACAAAACAAACAAAACAAAAAACAAAACAACACAAATCAAACAAAACAAAACAAAAACAAAAACAACACAAAACAAAACAAAACAAAAACAACAACACAAAACAAAAAACAAAAACAAACAACAACACAAAACAAACAAAACAACAAACAACAAAACACAAAAACAACACAAACAAAAACAAACAAAAAACAAAAAACAAACAAAAACACAAAAAAAAACACAAACAAAACAAACAACAAAAAACAAACAAAAACAAACAACAAAAACAAAAAACAAAAACAACAAAACAACAAACAAACAAAAACAAAACACAACAAACACAAAACAAAAAACAACAAAACAAAAAACACAAAAAACAACACAAAAAACAAAAAACAACAAACACAAAAAACAAAAACAAACAAACAACAAACAAAAATCAAACAAAAAAAACAACAAAAACAAACAAACACAAAAACAAAAACAAAAAACAAAACAACAAACAACAACAAAACACAAAACAAAACAAAAACAACAAACAAAAAACAAAAAAACAAAAACACAACAACAAATCAACAAAAACAAAAACAAAACAAACAAAAAACAAAACAAAAACACAAAACAAACAAAACAACAAACAAAAACAAAAACAAACAACAACAAAAACAACAAAACAACACAAACAAAAAACAAACAACAAAACAAAACAAAAAAAACAACAAACAACAACAAACAAACAAACAACAAACAAAACAAAAACAAACAACACAAAAACAACAAAAAAAACAAACAACAAACACAAAACAAAAACAACAAAAACAAACAAACAAAAACAACAAATCAACAAAAAACACAAACAAACACAAAACAACAAAACAAACAAACAACAAAACAAAACAAAACACAAACAAACAACAAAAACAAAACAACAAAAAAAAACAAAACAAAAAAACAACAACACAAAAACAAAACAACAAACAAACAAAAACAAAAACAAACACAAACAAACAACACAAACAAAAACAACAAACAAAACAAAAACACAAAAACAACAAAAAAACAAACAACAAACAAACAAAACACAAAAAACAAACAAAAACAAACACAAAAACAAACAAAACAACACAAAAACAACAAACAAAAACAAAACAAACAACACAAAAACAAAACAAAAAAAACAAACAAACACAAAACAAAACAAACAAAACAAAAAACACAAAAACAACAACAAAACAAACAAAAAACAACAACAACAAAAAAACAAAACAACAAAACAAACAACAAACACAAAACAAACAACAACAAAAAAAACAAACAACACAAAAACACAAAACAAAAAACAAAACAACAAAACAACAAAAAAACACAAACAAAAACAAAAAAACAAAACAAAACAAAAACAAACAAACAAAAACACAAACAAAAAACACAACAAAAACAACAAACAAAACAAAACAAAAACACAACAACAAAAACAAAAAAAAACAACAAACAAAACAAAAAAACAAACAAACACAACAAAAACAAAACAAACAAACACAAAAAACACAAAACAAAACAAAAAACAAACAAAAACAATCAAAACAAAAACAAACAAACAAAACAAAAAAACAACAAAACAAAAACAACACAAAAAAACAACAAAAACAAAACAAACACAAAAAAAACAACAAAACAAACAACAAAAAAAAACACAAAACAACAAACAAACAAAACAAAACAACAAAAACAAAACACAAAACAAAAAAACAAACAAACAAAAAACAAAACACAAAACAAAACACAAAAACAAACAAACAAAAAAAACAAAAAAACAACAAAAACAAACAAACAAAACAACAAACAACAAAACAAAAAAACAACAAAACAAAACAAAAAACAAAACAAACAACAAACACAAAACACAACAAAAAAAATCAAAACAAAAAAAAACAAAAACAAAACAAAAAAACAAAACAAAAAACAAACAACAAATCAAAACAAAAACAAAAAACAAAAACAAACACAAAAAACAAAAAAACAAAAACAAAACAAAAACACAAAAACAACAAAAAAACAAACAAAACAAACAAAAACAAAAAACACAACAAAAAACAAACAAAAACAAACAAACAACAAAAAACAAAACAAAACAAACAACAAAAACACACAACAAAAACAAAAAACAAACAAAAACAAAACAAAACAAACAAAAACAAACAAAAAAACAAAACAAAACACAACAAAAACAAAACAAAAACACACAACAAAAAACAAAAACAACAACAAAAAACAAAACAAAAACAAAAACAAACAAAAAACAAACAAACAAAAACAAAAAAACAAAACAACATCAAAAACAACAAAAACAAACAAAAACAAACAAAAAACAAAACAAAAACAACAAAACAAAAACAACAAAAAAACACAAACAAACAAAACAAACAAAAAAAAACAACAAAAAACACAAACAAAAAACACAAACAAAAACAACAAAAAACAAACAAAAACAAAACACAAAAAATCAACAAAAACACAAAACAAAACAACAAAAAAACAAAACAACAAACAACAAACAAAAACAAACAAAACAAACAAAAACAAAACAAAAACAAACAACAAAAAAAAACAAAACAAAACAACAAACAAAAACACAAACAACAACAAAATCAAAAAAACAAAACACAACAAAACAACAAACAAAAACAAACACAAACAAAACAAACAAAAACAACAAAAACAAACAAAAACAACAAACACAAAAAAAAACACAAAAAACAACAACAACAAAAACAACAAACAACAAAACAACAAACAACAAAAACAACAAACAACACAACAACAAAAACAAAAACAACAAACAAACAAAAAACAAAACAAACAAAACACAAAAAAACAACAAAAAACAAACAAACAAAAACAACAACAAAAAACAAACAAAAAAACACAAAAACAACACAAACAAAAAACAAACAACACAAAAACAAACACAAAAAACAACAAAACAAAACAACAACAAAACAAAACAAACAAAAAAACACAACAAAAAACAAACAAAAACAAACAACAAACAAAAACAAACAAAAACACAAAACAACAAAACAAAAACAAACAAAAACAAAACAAACAACACAAAAAAACAAAACAAACAACAAAAAAACAAACAAAAAAACAAACAAACAAAAACAAAACAAAAAAACAACAAACAACAAAAACACAACAAAACAAACAACAACAAAACAAACAAAACAAAACAAACAACAACAAAAAAAACAAACACAAACAAAAAACACAAAACAAACAACAAAAAAACAACAAAACAAAAAACAAAAACAACAAAAAACACAAACAAAAACAAAACAAAAAAACAAAAAAAAACAACAAAACAAACAACAAACAAAAAACAACAAAACAAAATCAAAAAACAAACACACAAACAACACAACAAAAAACAAACAAAACAACAAAACAAACAAAAAACAAAACAAAAACAAACAAAACAAAAACAAAACAACACAAAAAACAACAACAAAAAACAAACAAAAACAAAACAAACAACAAAACAAACAAAACAAACAAAAACACAAAAACAAACAAACAACAAACACAAAAACAAACAAAACACAACAAACAAAAAAACAAACAAAAACAAACAAAACAACAAACAAAACAAAAAAACAAACAAAAAACAAAACAAACAAAAACAACAAAACAAAAACAACAAAAAACAAACAACAAAAAAAAACACAAAAACAACAAAACAACAAAACAACAACAAAACAAACACAAAAACAAACAAAACAAAAACAAAACACAAACACAAAAAAACAAAACACAAACAAAACAACAAACAAAAACAACAAACAAAACAAAACAAAAAACAAAAAAACAACAAAACAAAACAACAAACAAACAACAAAACAAAAAAACAAAAAACAACAAAACAACAACAAAAAAACAAAACAACAAAAAACAAAAAACAAAAAACAAACAACAAAACAAAAACAAACAAAAACAAACAACAAAACAAAACAACAACAAAAAACAAAACAAAAAACAAACAAAACAAAAAACAACACAAAAACAAACAAACAAAACAAAAAACACAAACAACAACAAAACAAAAACAAACAACAAACAAAACAAAACAAACAAAAACAACAACAAAAAAAACAACAAAACACAAACAACACAAACAAACAAAACAAAAAACAACAACAAACAACAAAAAAACAAAACACAAAAACAACAAAAAAAACAACAAAAAAACAAAAACAAACAAACAAAAACACAAACAAACAAAAACAAAAAAAAACAAAAACAAACAACAAAACAAAAACAAAAAACAAACAACAAAACAAAAAACAACAAACAACACAAACAAAAAACAACAACAAAAACAAAAAACACAAAACAAACAAAACAAAAACAACAAACAACAAACAACAAACAAAACAAACAAAACAACAAAACAAACAAAAACAAACAACAACAAAAAACAACAAAAACAAAAACAAAAACAAAAAACAAACAACAAAACAACAAAAACAAACAAAACAAAACAAAAAACAAAAACAAACAAAACAACACAAAAAACAAAACAACAACAAACAAAAACAACAAAAAAAACACAAAAACAACAAAAACAAAAAAACACAAACACAACAAAACAACAAAAACAAAACAACAAAAAACAAAACACAAAAACAAACAACAAACAAAACAACAAAAACAAACACAAAAACAACAAAAACAAAAACAAACAAAAAAAACAAACAACAAAAAAAACAAACAAAAACAAACAAAAACAAAAACAAACAACAAAACAAACAAAAAAAACAAACAACAAAAACAAAAAAACAAACAAAACAAACAAAAACAAAAACAACAAAACAAAAACAAACAAAAACAACACAAACAAAAAACAAAAACAACAAAAAACAAAACAAAAACAACACAACAAAAAACAAAAAACACAACAACAACAAAAACAAAAAAACAAAACAACAAAACAAAAACAACAAAAAAAAACAAAAACAAACAAACACAAAACAACAAAACAAACAAAACAACAAAAAAACAACAACAAACAACAAAAAACAAACAAAAACAAAACACAAAAACAAAAAACAAAACACAACAAAAAACAAAAAAAAACAAAAACAACAACAAACAAAACAAACAAAACACAAAAAAAACAACAAACAAACACAAAAAACAACAAAAAACAAAAAAAAATCAAAACAAACAAAAACAAACACAAAACAAACAAAAAAAAACAACAAAATCAAAAAAAAACAAAACAAACAAAACAAACAACAAAACAAAACACAAAACACAACAAACAAAAAACAAAAACACAAAAAAAAACAAACAAAAACAAAACAAACAAAAACAAAACAAATCAAACAAAACAAAACAACAAACAAAAAACAACAAAAACAACAAAAACAACAAACAACAAACAAAACAAAACAACAAAAAACAAAAACAACAAACACAACAAACAAACAAAAAACAACAAACAAAAACAAAACAACACAAAAAAACAAAAAATCAAAAAACAAAACAACAAAACAAACAAAACAAAAACAAACAAAAACACAAAACAAAAAACAAAACACAAAAAACAAAAAACAACAAACACAAAACAAAACAACAAAAACAACAAAAACAAACAAAAAACAAACAAAACAAAACAAAAACAACAAAAACAACAAAACAAACAACAAAAAACAACAAACAAAAAACAAAACACAAAACAAACAAAAAAACACAACAAAACAAAAACAAACAAAAACACAAAAAACAACAAAACAAAAAACACAAACAAACAAAAAAAACAAACACAAAAACAAACAAACAACAAAAAAAAACAAACAAAAACAAACAAAAACAACAAAAACAAACAAAAATCAACAAAACAAAACAACAAAAAACAAACAAAAACAACACAAAAAACAAAAAAACAAAACAAAACAAACAAAAACAAAAACAAAAAACAAAACAACAACAAACAAAAAAAAACAAAACAAACAACAAAAAACAAACACAAAAACAAAACAAACAACAAAAACAACAAACAAAAAAACAACAAACAAAAAAACAAAACACAAAAACAAACAACAAACAAAAAACAACAAAACAAAACAAAAAAAAACAACAAAAAACAAAAAACAAACAACAAACAAAACAAAAACAAACAAAACAACAAAAAACAAACAAACAAAAAAACAAACAACAAAACAAAAAACAAAAACAAAAAAACAAACAAACAACAAAACAACAACAAAAAACAACAACAAAAACAAAAACAAACAAAAAAACAACAAACAAAAACAAAAAAACAACAAACAAAACACAAAAAACAAAACAAACAACAAAAACAAAAACAAACAAAAACAACAAAAAACAAAAACACAAACAACAAACAACACAACAACAACACAAACAAAAAACAAAAACAAAACAAAACAAAAAACAAACAAAACAAACAAAAACAAAAACAACAAACAAACACAAACAACAAACAAAACAACAACAAAAAAAAATCAACAAAAAACAAAACAAACAAAAACAAACAAACAAAAACAAAACAAACAAACAAAAAACAAAAACAACAAAAAACAACAAAACAACAAAAACAACAAAAACAAAAACAAAACACAAAAAAAAACAAAACAACAAACAAAACAAACAAACAAAACAACAAAAAAAACAACAAAACAAAACAACAAAACAAAAAAACAAAACAAAAAACAACAAACAACAAACAAAAAACAAACAAACAAAAAACAACACAAAAAACAAAAACAAAACAAAAACAAAAAACAAAACAAACAAAAACAAAACAAAAAAAACAACAAACAACAAAAAAAAACAAACAAAAAAAAACAAAACAAAATCAACAAAAAACAAAAAACAAACAAAAAACAAACACAAAAACAAACAAACAACAAAAACAACACAACAAAAACAAAACAAACAAAACAAACAAAAAACAACAAAACAAAACAAACAACAAAAACAAATCAACACAAAAACAAAACACAACAAAAACAACAAACAAAACACAACAAAACAAAAACAACAAAACAAACAACAACAAAAACAAAACACAAAAAACACAAAAACAAACAAAACAAACAACAAAAAACAACAAAAACAAAACAAACAAACAAAACAACAAACAAAACACAACAACAAAACAAACAACAAAACAAACAAACAAAAACAACAAAAAACACAAAACACAAAAAACAACAAACAAAACAACAAACACAAAACAAAAACAAAACACAAAAAACAACAAACAAAACAAACAAAACAAACAAAAAACAAAAACAAACAACAACAAAACACAAAAAACAAACAACAAAACAAAAAACAAAAACAAAAACAACAAACAACAAACAACAAAAAACAAAACAAACAACAAAACACAAACAAAAAACACAAAAAACAACACAAAAACAAACAACAAACAAACAACAACAACACAAAACAAAAACAACACAACAAAAACAAAACAACAAACAACAAACAAACAAAAACACAAAACAAAACAAAAACAACAAAACAAAAACAAACAACAAAAACACAAACAAAACAAAAACAACAACAAACAACAAAAACAACACAAAAAACACAAAAACAAACAACAAAACAAAAACACAACAAAACAAAAAAACAAACAACAAAACAAACAAAAACACAAAAAACAAAACAAAACAACAAATCAACAACAAACAAAAAAACAAAAAACAAACAAAACACAAAAACAACAAAAAACAAAACACAAAAACAAACAAAACAACAAAACAAAACAACAAACACAAAAACAAACAAAAAAACAAAACAAACAACAAAACACAACAAAAACAAACAAAACAACAAACACAAAAAAACAACAAAACAAAAACACAACAAACAAAAACAAAAACACAAAAAACACAAACAACAAAACAAAACAAACAAACAACAACAAAAACAAACAAAACAAAAAACAACAAACACAAACAAAACAAAACAAACAAAAACAAACAACAAAACAACAAAACAAACAAACAAAAAACAACACAAAACAAACAACAACAAAAAAACAAAAACACAACAAAACAAACAAAACAACAAAAACAAAAAAAACAACAACAAAAACAAACAACAAAACAAACAAAACAAACAAAAACAAAAACAAACACAAAACAACAACAACACAAAAACAAACAAAACAACAAACAAAAAACAACAAACAACAAAACACAAAAAACAAAAACAAAACAAACAAAAACACAAAACAAACAACAAAACAAACACAAAACAAACAAAACAAACAACAAACAAAAACAAAACAACAAACAAAACAACAAAAACAAAAAAACAACAACAAAACAACAAAAACACAAACAAACAAACAAACACAAAACAACAAACAAAAACAAACAAACAAAACAAACACAAACAAAACAACAAAAACAACACAAAACAAACAAAAACACAAACAAACAACAAAAACAAACAACACAAAACAAACAAAAAACAAAAAACAAACAACACAAAAACACAAACAAAACACAAAAAACACAACAAAACAAAACACAAACAACAACAAAACAAAAAAACACAAACAAAACAAAACAAACAAAAACAAACAAACAAAAACAAACAAACAACAAACACAAAACAAAAACACAACAAACAAACAAAAAATCAAAAAACAAAACAAAACAAACAAAACAACAAAAAAACACAAAAACACAAAACAAAAAAACAAACAACAAACACAAAAACAAACAAAAACACAAAAAAAAACATCAAACAAAACAACAACAAAAACAAACACAAAAAAACAACAAAACAAAAAACAAAAACAAAACAACAAACAAAACAAAAAAACAAACAAAAACAAAAAATCACAAAAAAACAAAACAAACAAAAACAACAAAACAAACACAAACAACAAAAAACAACACAAAAAACAAACAAACAAAAAAACAACAACAAAACAAACAACAAACAAAAACAAAAACAACAAACAAACAAAAACACAAACAAAACAAAAACAACAAAACACAACAAAAACAAAAAACAAAAACAAAACAAAAACAAACACAAAACAAACACAACAAACAAACAAAAAACAAAAACAAACAAAACAACAAAACAATCACAAAAAACAAACAACAACAAAAAACAAAAACAAACACAAAACAACAAACAAAAACAAACAACAAAAACAAAAAAACAAACAAAACAACAAAAACAAACAACAAAAAACAAACAAAAAAAAACAACAAAAACAACAAAACAACACAAAAAACAACAAACAACAAAACAAAACACAAAAACAACAAAACAAACAAAACAAAAAACAAAAACAAACAAAAACAACAAAAACAAACAACAAACAAACAAAAACAAACAAAAACAAAAACACAACAACAACAAAAAACAAAACAAACAACAAAAACAACAACAAAACAAAAACAAACAAAAACAAAACAACACAAAAAACAAAACAAACAAACAAA
>JBAMIH010000223.1:5000-30000 GCA_038501795.1 Pseudopleuronectes americanus
GGGTGTATTTTGTTTAGATTTGGTTGTTTGTGGTAGTGATGTGTTGGGTAAAATTTTTGTTTTGTTATTTTTGTTGCTCTGGGAGTTCGTTCTATGGTGTTTGAGGGTTGTTTTGGTGTTGGGTTATGTTAGTGGTATTCTTGGTTTTGATCTTTTTCTAGTTTGTTTTTCTGATTCGGTATTGTGGACGTTTGTGTTTGGGTTTTTTTTTTTGACTTTTGTCTGTGTGTGTGTGTGGTTTATTTGCAGTGTGGTTTTTCTTGTTTATAGTTTGTTGATTGTTGGTGTTTGTTGGCTGTGGGTGTTTTATTTGGTTTTATGTGGGGTTTAATGTAGTTGTCCAGTTTTGATTTTTTGTTGTTTTTTTGGTGTTGGTTGCGGTTGTTTTTTGTTGTTTGGTGTGTGTCGAGGTGGGATGATTTTCGTGTTTAGTTTGTATTTTTTTGTGTGTATGGGGTTTTGCTCGGTTGCGTGTGTTTGGTGTAACGAGTTGGGTATTGGTGAGTTTTTGTTGGTTTGTTGTTATGGGTTTGTGGTTTGAACTAGGTTGGGTGGTTGGTTTTGTGTTTGTTTTTTTTTTTTATTGTGAGTTGCGCTGGTGGAGTTTTGGGTGTGCTTTTCATCGTGCTATTGTTAGTAGATTATTTTGAGTTTGTGGGTGATCTGTTGTGTTATTGAGGTGTTGGTGTGTTGTTGTTTTTGTTGTGGTGGGGAGTGTTGTTTAGGAGTTTTATTTGTGTGAGAGTTATTGTGTTGGTTTCAGAGTATTGTCTTTATACTGACGGGTGGTGCTTATTCTTAAGTATCTTGGTGTTGTTTTTTTTCGTGTGGATTGGTTTTCTGGGGTATGGTTTGGTGGTATTGTGTTGAGTTGGTTTTTCGAGTTGTAGGTGTGGTGATGGGTAGGGTTAGCTTTGGTGCGGCTTTGGTCTATTAGTACGAGGTGTGATTATGTTTGTTGTTTTGTGTTTCTGTGATTTGGTGTTAAGGGTGTTTGTCGGCTGTTTGTAGGACGTGTTTTTTGGCGGTGGTGTTTTGGGTGGGAGTGTTGCGTTGGTTTCTGTTGTTGTAGTGAGGGTTTTTGGTGTGGTCTGCTGTGTGGTTGTTTATGTGTTCGTTGTTTTGATGTGTGGTCCTTTGTGTGTATTGATTTTCCCCGTCTTCGCTAATACATTTAGGTTTTGGTTAGGCTGTTTTTGATGGTATTGGTTTTTGGGGTTATATTTGTGGTAATGGGTGTGTGTGAAGCTGGGTAGTTTCGGTTAAGGTTTAAAGTGTATCGGGGTTGGAGGGGTGTGGTTTTTTTTGGTGGTGGTGAGTATCTTGGGGATAGTGGTTGTTGTGTTGATTTGTAGGTTGGTTGGATTAGTGTGTGGTTAGTAATTCGTAATGGAGGTGCGTTAGGTGGTAGTAAGGTTGGTGTTGGTTTTGTTTTTTGATAAGGTTTTGTTTTGTGGTTGGGAATTTTGGATTGTGGATAAAGGTATTTTGTTTGGGTTTGTTTTATGATTTATGGGTTGATGTGGTTGGTTGTGAAAATGTGGTTGTAGTTGTTGTTTGTTGGGTTTTGAGTGGGTTTGTTGTGTAAAGTGGGTGTTTTTAGTTTTGGGGTTGATAATCTTTTAGCTGTTTATGTTGGATTGAGATGATTCGGTTGGTGATGTGGTCTTGTAGTAGTGTGGTGTTGCGGAGTGTTTGTGTAGGATGGGTTGATGTGAAAGTTGAACATTTGTATTATGGTGTTGGGGTTTGCTTGGGGGTTGTACTCGGAATGGGTTGTTGGGTTGATGTTTTGAGTTTATTGTGTTGTTTTGTGGGTGGTATTGTTTGTTTTTTTTTTGGTTGTGGTGTGGTGGTTGTGATGTTGTTTGGGTTGTTTTGATTGGTTATGGTTTGTAGTTGTTTGCGGTGGTTTAATTGGGTTGACTAAGTGGAGTTGTTTTGTGTGGTTGTTGTTTGGTGTAGTGGGTTTGTTCCTATGAGGGTATGGAGTGGGGGGTAGGGCTTGGCGTATGTCTGGAATGTGGAGTTTCGTTGCGTGGGTGGTGGGAGTTGTGTTTGTTGGTGTTGGGGGGGTAGGTGTTGTGGGGTGTATGTTGTTTTGCGTTTCATGTAATTGGTTTGTTGGTGGTGGGGGGTGTGTCCAGTTTTTTACGTAATGCGGATGCGATTGTGGCGTTGTGTATGGGGAGTTTTTTATGTGTTGTGGGTGTTGGTTTGGTAGTTTTTGGGTGGGGTTGGGGAGTGGGGGGGTGGGGGTGGTGTGGGGTGGGGGGTGGGGGGGGTGTTGGGGGGGGTTGTGGGGGGGGGTGGGGGTGGGGGTGGGTGGGGGGTGTGTGTGTGTGTTGGTGGGTGGGGGGTGGGGGGGGTGGGGGGGTGGGTGGGGTGTGGGGGTGTGTTGGGGGGTGTGGGGTGGTGGGGGGGTGGGGGGGTGTGGGGGGGGGTGTGGGGTGGGGGGGGGTGGGTGGGGGGGGTGTGGGGTGTGGGGGGGTGTTGTGGGGGGGGGGTGGGGTGGTGTGTGGGGGGGGGGTGGTGGGTGTGGGGGGGGGGTGGGGGGGGGGTGGGTGGTGGGGGGTGGGGTGGGGGGGTGTGTGGGGGGGGGTGGGGGGGTGGGGGGTGTGGGGGGGGGTGGGGGGGGGGTGGGGGGGGTGGGGGTGGGGTGGGGGGGGGGTGTGGGGGGGGTGTGTGTGTGGGGGGGGTGGGGGGGGGGTGGGGGGGTGGGGTGGGGGTGGGGGTGGGGGGGGGTGGGGGGGGGGTGGGGGTGTGGGTGGGGGGGGGGTGTGTGTGTGGGGGGGGGTGGGGGGGGGTGGGGGGGTGTGGGGGGGGGGTGGGGGGGGGGTGGGGGTGTGTGGGGGGGGTGTGGGGGTGGGGGGGGGGTGGGGGGTGGTGGGGGGGGTGGGGGGGGGGTGTGGGGGGGGGTGGTGGGGGGGGTGGGGGGGTGTGGGGGGGGGTGGGGGTGTGTGGGGGGTGGGGGGGGGTGGGGGGGGTGTGGGGGGGGTGGGGGGGGGGGGGTGGTGGGGGGGGGGTGGGGTGGGGGTGGGTGGGGGGGGGGTGTGTGGGGGTGTGGGGGGGGGGTGGGGGGGGGGTGGGGGGGGGGTGGGGGGGTGGGTGTGGGGGGGGGTGTGGGGGGGTGGGGGGGGGTGGGGGGTGGTGTGGGGGGGGTGTGGGGGGGGTGTGGGGGGGGGGTGTGTGTGGGGTGTGGGGGGGGTGTGGGGGGGTGGGGGGGGTGGGGGGTGGGGGGTGTGGGTGGGGGGGTGGGGTGGGGGGGTGGGGGTGTGGGGGGGTGGGGGGGGGGTGGGGGGGTGTGGGGGGGGTGGGGGGGGGTGGGGGGGGGGTGTGTGTGGGGGGTGTGGGGTGGGGGGGGGGTGGGGGGGTGGGGGGGTGGGGGGGGGTGTGTGTGTGGGGGGGGTGGGGGGGGGGTGGGGGGGGGGTGGGGGTGGGGGGTGGGGGGGGGGGGGGGGGTGGGTGGGTGGGGGGGTGGGGGGGTGGGGGGGGGGTGGGGGGGGGGTGGGGGGGGGTGGGGGGGGGGTGTGGGGGGGGGTGGGGGGGGGTGTGGTGGGGTGGGGGGGGGGTGGGGGGGTGGGGGGGGGTGTGGTGGTGTGTGTGGGGGGGGGGTGTGGGGGGGTGGGGGGGGGGTGGGGGGGGGGTGGGGGGTGGGGTGGGGTGTGGGGGGTGGGGGGTGGGGGGGGGGGGGTGTGTGGTGTGTGGGGGGTGTGTGTGGGGGGGTGGGGGGGGGTGTGTGTGGGGGTGGGGTGGGTGTGTGGGGGGGTGTGTGTGGGGGGGGGTGGGGTGGGGGGGGTGGTGGGGTGTGTGTGTGGGTGGGGGGGTGTGGGGGGGTGGGGGGGGGTGTGGGGGGGGGGTGTGTGGTGTGGGGGGGGGTGTGTGTGTGGGGGGTGGGGTGGGGGGGGGGTGGGGGGGGTGGTGGGGGGGGGTGGGGTGGGGTGGGGGGGGGTGGGGGGTGTGGGGTGGTGGGGTGGGGGGGGTGGGGTGGGGGGGGGTGGGGTGGGGGGTGGGGGGGGGGTGGGGGGGGTGGGGGTGGGGGGGGTGGGGGGGGGGGGTGGGGGGGGGGTGGGGGGGGGGTGGGGTGGGGGGTGGGGTGGGGGGGGGTGGGGGGGGTGTGTGTGGGGGGGGTGGGGGGGGGGTGGGGTGTGTGTGGGGGGGGTGTGGGGGGGGGGTGTGGGGGGTGGGGTGTGGTGGTGTGGGGGGGGGGTGGGGGGGGTGGGGGGTGGGGGGGGGGTGGGGGGGGTGTGTGTGTGGGGGTGTGGGGGGGGGGTGTGGGGGGGTGTGGGGTGGGGGGGGTGGGGGGGGGTGGGGGGGGGGTGTGTGGGGGGGGGTGTGTGTGGGGGGGGGTGGGGTGGGGGGGGGGTGGGGGGGGGGTGGGGGGGGGTGGGGGGGGTGTGGGGGGGTGGGGGGGGGGTGGGGGGGGGGTGGGGTGGGGGGGTGTGGGGGGTGTGGTGGGGGGGGGGTGTGGGGGGGGGTGTGGGGTGTGGGGGGGGGTGGGGGTGGGGGGTGGGTGTGGTGGTGTGGTGTGTGGGATGGGTGTGGGTGGGTGTGTGGGTGGGGTGTGGGGGTGTGGTGGGGGTGTTTGTGCGTGGGGTGTGAGTGTGTTGTGGGGTGTGGGTGGGTGTTTTGTGTGTGAGTGTGGTGGGTTGTGGGTGTGTGGGTGGGGTTGGGTGTGGGTTGGTGTTGGTGTGTGTTGATGTTTTGGGGTGAGTGTGTGTTGGTTGGTGTGTGTGTGTGTGTTTAGGGGAGTGTGGTGTTTGGTGTGTGTTTTTGTTGTTTTTTGGGTTTGGGTTTTGTTAGGGGGGTTTTTGTTGTGTGGTGTTTTTCGGTTTTTGGGTTGGGTGGTGTTTGGGTGGGGATGTGTTTTTTTTTTTATTGTTTTTGTTTTTATGGTTGGGTGTTGCTTTGTTTGGGTTATTCTATTGGTTGTATTGTGTTTGGGTTATGGTAGGTGGGTTTTATTTTTGCGTAGGTGTTGATTATGTTTTTATGTTGTTAGGGTTGTTTGAATGGTGGTTGGGTGTAGGTTTGTTGCGGTTTTCGTTAAGGTTTTGTTTTTTTTGTTATTTTTTATTTGGTGTTAGGTTTGGTTGTATGTTTTTGTTTTGTGTTGGCATTTATTTTATTTGGGTTGTTGGTTGTTGGTAGTTTTGGTAGTTTTAGCGTTCGGGGGAGTTTGTTAGGTTTAATGTCTAGGTGTGTTTTTGTATTGGTGTGGTTTGGTTAGTCTGTTATGTTTTTTTTTGTTGTTGGTGGAATTGGGCTTGCAGGTGTTTGGTCTTGTTTGTTTTGGTTTTGGATGGTACAAATGATTACCTCCACTTAGTTTGCAGGACGGAGCAAAAAGGTTTATAGCTCAATTTGTAGGGATGCGACCTGGGTCAGGATACAGCCCATTAACGTTTCCATGCAGATCCAGGAAGCTGCTTTCACGTCATCTGCATGGATGACAACAACTTTCCGGGTGAAAGGCCGAGTGAGCGATTCTGCAGGAAGCTCTGCACTGATCCACACGATGCAGCAACGGAGCAGAACATCTATTTGTTATTTTTTGAAACTCAAACAGGACAAGAATATGGCCTCTAGATAATAACTGAGGAGAAGCTTCAGCTTGTCGGATTCACTCGACTGCGTGTCCCCTGGTGGTCGGTCTGGGACGTGTCCGACTCACCTACGCAGTCGGTTTGGTGGGCGATGGTTTCCTTGGGGCAGCTCCTCAGACACTTTCCTTTGTGCAGCAGGAAGCCGGCTCGACACTTGGTGCAGAAGTCCCGGCTGAAGCAGTGCTCGCAGTCCAGAGAGCGGCATTCTGGGAGGAGGGAGAGAAAACAAATATTATAAACATCATGAATCTGAGTCCTGATCGTCGGCTGTCACTCTGCACGTGAGAAGGAACTCATTAATCTGCATCTTCACTTCCTCAATGAGATTATTTAGAAGTTTAAATCATTAAGATTTCAGGGTAAGATTTGATTTGAGCAACAGAAAAGACCGGATTGTTAAAAGTACTTTCTATAAATAAATATTTCTCAAAGATGGTCGTGTTATATAGATTAGACTGATCTATCATCAACGGCTCATGTTCAATGATTGACAGCTGAAACCGGCCTCCTATTGGTCGAGCACATGCAGGGGCGGGGCCTCTGGACCTGAACCAGTGAGTGAGAACGTACTGGTGCAGCGGTTGATGTCCTTCCCTCTCTGTCCGTAGTGTCCGGCCGGGCAGGCGTGGACACATGTCCCGTGGTGAGACATCCCGTCCCTCTGCAGGGACAGGAAGAGTCGCTCGGGGCAACGCACGCAGCCGTTGTCACGGGAACACTCCAGACAGCTCCGACAGTCGTCAGGTGTTTCTCTGGGAGCTGAAGGAAAAACACCAAGGATTAGGAATGTGATGATGAGGGTCACTTTTACTTTCTCTTGCGGTACGTTGAGAGAGGGATGGAAGGATGGAGAGAGGGAGAAGAGAGGGATGGAAGGATCGAGAGATTGAGAGAGAGGGATGGAAGGATGGAGAGAGTGAGAGAGAGGGATGGAAGGATGGAGAGAGGGAGAGAGGGAGAGAGGGATGGAAGGATGGACTAAATCTGTAGAGGAGGAGACACTAAACACAACGATTGTCGTGAGTCTGAATAATCGTCTGCTCCTCAAAGCGTCCGACTCTCGGCCTCTGAGGGAACCAGGTCAACAGTAGAGGTCATTAAAGGTCACGGTTCATGAAGCCCATGTACTTCTTCTGATGATAACTCATGTCAAAGATTTAAATGCTCTTATATTAAAATATGCACATGAAAGAAAAGATACTGGAACCGGTAGAAGAAGAAATATTGATTTAAAGCTCATGTTATATATATATATATATATATATAACTAAAATATGCTCGCTGCATACACATACATGTTACTGCTTGTTCCAAACTTTACTGCTGCCCCCCCCCCGACAGCCCATAAAGTTTAAGACATTCTGGGAAAGGCAGAAATAACTAGTAGCTAATGAGGCAGCGGTTCACTGGGTTCATCACAGACTCACTAACGACCATGAGGAATCAGTGAAGGTTTCAATAAATCACAGATCGATGCTGAACTTTCCAGTAACAAGTTGAGTGAACGATAAAAAAACTCGCATGGTCAGTTTGTACGTCAGCCCGTCACCCCAGATTGACACAACCCCCTGCAGGCGGGTACATGCAACTGCACCGAGCGGGCACCGTGTTTCAGATCCTAGAGAGAAAAGGACCTACTCCACCTGAAGCCTTTAATTCTAACTGTTCATCACCTTACTGAACGTTTGGGTTTGTTGTTTGTTCGAGGAAGAAGATTGAGAAACTGAAGCTGATGAGGATCCAGAGACCAAACCTAATATTTCAATATCTGAGGCAAACGCTGAGGCTGCAGGAAAACAAGTGAAATGACAGTTGAGACGATGAGTCATCGATAGAGTGGACTTTAAATTTGCTTACGATGCTGAAATTACATTTTGGCTCAGACTCGGACACAGAGCAGGATTTAGGATTTCCTTTCATGTCTTTGTTCCTCGTGGGGAGACGAGGTCCCTGGCAGAGGTTTGTGCTCTGGTGATATTCTCACTGAACCAATCTGTGAGAGTCTGTTACTCATCTGAGTCGACCCCTGCTCGGCAGATTTACTCCTTTCTTCTCAGGAAGTGTTTCCAAAGCTCTGAGGACAAAGGGATTCTCAGACGTACAGACTCTCCTTGTCATTGATATAAGATAAGGTCACAGAATTATTCTTCAAGTCTTTGTCAGAGGTGGATACTGATATCCGACAAACGTAAATGAACCAGTTAATTGATGAACTGCAGAGAGAGAACATGAGTTGAGTTCGTCAATAACGCAGAATCAGAACTCAGCTACTTTTAAATCACTTGAACCTCCAGTTGGACGAGTCCGATGCCCCCGATAGACGGAGTAGTTCTAGACCTTCATCGACCAATGGGAGGGAGGTGATGGGAGAGCGAGAGCTGCAGCCGATTGGACCGGTGTGATCGTCCGAGTTCTGGCAAAAACAAGCTGCTCCCCCCCCCGTTCGTCAGCCAATGATGACATATTGAGTTGAGAAATGTAAACTGTAAAGGAACTGACACACGTGTGATCTGGGGTCAGGCCGCTGGAGGCTTCTCAGACATGTTGTTGACGGTGAACACACGGAGGTCATCACCCTTCAGCCGGAGGAACGGGTTCTGCCCGAGGAAATCAAGAAGCGTGAAAACATGACGAGCGAGCAAAACCACGGGAAAACAAAACCAGGAGACTGATCAACTTCAAGACTGATGATGTTCAATTAGCACTGAGCAGCGACATCTGAACTTGCTTATGCTCAGCGACTGTCCTCCGGAGACTGGAGAGATAAAGAGGAAGTGAAGAAGAGTTCAGTGAGGAGGAGAAACCAGCAGATTTCCTCAGAAGAACCCAGGGACCCATTTCCCAGCGACCTGTGGGACCTCACTTCTCACTTTGAGGCCCCGACCCGTTGTCTGAGAAACAGTTCTCTGCACATGTGCTATCGATCTGGAGGCTTACGGGACTTTCAGAGGAGCGGCAGGTTTAGGTAGCGTAAAAACTGTGACCTCTGACCTTGCATGGGATCGCACTGGGTTTTTAACAAGCACCAGGTGGAACGAGCTCTGCTGGGATCTCTGGGAAACATGCTGGAGTGTAGACGGGACTTCCACCCTAAAACTGAATCTAGAACTGAGCTGATGGTGTAAAGACGACAGGGGACCAAAAGTGAAACTTAGTTGAGCTTCAGGGAAAGTTGGGTGATCTCAATGCTGCTCACAAAAAGACAACGGAGAGAATGAGTCTCCTGAGATTCTCCCCACTGCATCAGGAATACAAAGTTTAAACTGTTTCTGAGTAAAGGTGAAGTGAAGGTCTCATCCAGGTGATGACAACAGGACGTACGCACAAAATACTTTAGTGATAATTCACAATTAACCTGATTGAATGTAAACGAGGCAACAACAATCACCTTAAACTCCAGCTCCCACTTGGACGCTTGAAGATGCTCTAAAAGTTCGATGTGGGTCTGTCTCTAGACGATGGAAGAACATTCTTACAGAAGATATTTCCACATTTTGTGTTTGGACTATTGTGATAAGAGAAACCTCGTCGCATTGTAAACGTTGTTCAGAGAACGGAGGAGGGATTCTTGGATCCTGTATCGATTCACAAGATTCCAGCTTCATCAGCCTTCTCCTCTGGACGCTCATTTCTTCTCATTCGTTTCTGACCCTTTCAGTAATTGTGGTTCGGATGATGGAGATGGAGAGCTTTGTTTTAAATGTCTCTAGAGTTCCCCGCAGGTCAGAGCGTGTTCATGAATCCATGTAGTGACCCCTCTGTGTTTCTGTAATTTAAATCAGACGTCCGTTCACAGAAGGAATTCGGTTTTAAGGTGGATTTTCCAGTAACACACAGCAGCCACTTCTGTAGATGGAGCCAAAATACCCACAATGCACCGTAATGTATACATTAACTAGAACAATGTGCCAGGTGGGGGTGATGTGATAAAACAACACAAGATGTGCGGGTCCTAATTACACACGTGTGCATGTCCAGACAATTGAGAGCAGCTGCGTTGGAGACTTTCTGCCATTTGACACATTTCTCACCACGTGAGTTGTCGAGTTTGTGCGGCAGCTTGTGTTACATCTTCATCTTCACTCTGCAGAGCTGAGCTGAGCTGAGGATCCTGTGCAGCTGCACCGAGACACCTTCAGGCTGCAGAGATGAACCCTGAGGTTCCTGCTTCAGTTCTGACAGACGTCAGGAAACAACCAACTCTCATCTTTCTTGTCAATTAACACAATCATGCAACACGACCGAAAACCATGATCCAAAAAACAGAGCAACACAACGAGATCAAATGTGTCTCTGTCGTGTTTTTATAATCAGATCCATAATTATCAGTCACATAAAGTTGTTGATCTACTAACAGGTGAAACTGTTTTCATTGACTATTGATTTTACAGATGTTCTAACACCAGTTTCTCTACATCTGGAACCAGTAACAATCTGAAACCAATGCATTCAAACAGATAACAACTTATACAACACATGTTAACAGTTGTATGCTACGAGCCCTGTGCTGCTCGGGCTGTAAATGGCAACACTAGCGCCACCTCTGGATTTTAAAGTCAATACACGTCCCCGTTTTACCTGTTTACCTCATTCACAGTGTGAGATATTACAGAGATGCTCACATCTCAGTGGAGAGGAAGAAGAAGAGGAAGAGAACAGATCAGAGCAGATAAATAAAGATTTTCAAGTAATAACACTTATTCAAACTATGAGCAGAATATGTGAATAGCTGTGTTCCTCCAGCAGCACTCCAGTGAGACATTGAAGTGAATGCAGCCAACAGTTCAAACTTCAGAACCTTGATGTTTGCTCACAGACGTGGACTCGCTGCCTCGAGTCTCCAGTGACGACTGATTATCAATATGAACAAAGAAGCTTCAGAGGATCTGTGGAGGAGCAGGTGTGAAGCTCCTGCGTTCGAGGAAAAGAAGCCAAACATCCGACCGTTTGAATCTGTCTCTGGACGCAGACCCCGGCTTCTCTCCCTCCCTCCCTCCCTCCCTCCCTCCCTCCCTCCCTCCTCTGAATTCTCCAGTTAAACAGTCGCAGGTGCTGAACATTATCTACAGTGATCTTATAAAAACACAACTCGCACTAATGGACGTGATAATGGCCCCGGTGACTTCTACAGTTCAGCTTTCCAGCTCTGAACCTTTTCAGCTGCGTGTGTTTATATCACAGCTAAATGAACCAAGTCCAGATACTGACTTTGTGAAATACTTTACTAAATAAAAGATTCGTTAACCACAAATCTGGATCTGAGGAGAATTTTCCAACCACTGTTGAGCGTCTGTTGGATCAGATCCTAACGAGCAGCGACACAACAACTGGTGTTGTAGGAAAATGTGTTGTAAAATATGAAATGTAAAATAAGATGTCCAGCGGTGTTGGAGGCGACTGGACGTCATAAAAGATTCTTTCATATTGTTTATAGAAACGATTGTTCATCGTTAAATCAAGACGCTGAAATTCTTCCTCTGGACAAACTGTTCATTAATCTGCGTTCGATTAAATACATAAATACTGATATTGTTATTTTATCTATTATATTTAGTTTAAATAATTGATATTAAGGCAAAAACCTGCTTTTACACTTTTGTTATAAAAAATGTACAATAAAAAGAATGGTTTAATAAAGACAACAAATTTCTGCTCTTATTAAAAACAACAAGTCCTAAATGATGAATGATGGTAGGAGAGATTTTAAAGTCTTTTTTGACAATTTTTCTAAATGTTTTAAAGTGAAAATTACATGAATTAATAGTTTTTGTTATTTATCAATTCAACTTTTTCTTAGCAAACGTACAATGTTGATGTATCAGAATTAAAATTTCAGTCTGATAAACAATTTGTGCCTGTTTTCATTGTGAATAATGTACAGAGTCATCATGTTCACACACTCACCACTCTGCCTCTGCACGACCCCCGACCCCGTCCTGATCAGCTCACACAGCAACGACATCACAATGGCAACGAGTCGCAAATGCATCTGAGCTCCTGGCAAACGCCCGCTTCAGCGCCAGGCCGAGGACATCTGAGGGCCTCCAGGGGCGTCGGGGGGGGAGACTTAGTTCCACAGCGAGGGACAAGGGGAGAATAGAGGGACAATGGGGGGGGGATTGATGTGGAGGAGATAATCTCAAAGGCCCAAAGCAGCGATGAAGACGACCAGTGCTGAGATGAGGGACGACAGGACGGGAGATCCTCTATTCCTGTAGAGGAGATTCACACAGGAGCTTCAGGGCTGAGATGATGAGGCAGGCGTCATAAACCAGGAGAAGAGGAGCAGGGGAGAGAGAGGAGGGGAGAGAGGAGCAGGAGAGAGAGAGGAGGAGAGAGAGAGGAGGAGAGAGAGAGAGGAGCGTGGAGGTGTGGGGAGCAGTGCAGAGTCTCGTCTGCTTCTCCAGACTGACGGCCCGGAGTGAAAACTCTCCATTTAACTGCCTCTGTCAAATTTGCGATAAACGAGCTCCACTTATCCCG
The DNA here is from genome assembly GCA_038501795.1 of Pseudopleuronectes americanus. NCBI lineage: Eukaryota > Metazoa > Chordata > Actinopteri > Pleuronectiformes > Pleuronectidae > Pseudopleuronectes > Pseudopleuronectes americanus. Next base: position 17,090 of record JBAMIH010000223.1, read on the forward strand.
TAGCCATCTTTAACCCTTTGTGGGGCGAGCGGGGCCTAAGTGATTCCACATTTCCATCCTGATCCTGATCCTGATCCTGATCCTCAACCTCCTCCTCCTCCTCCTCCTCCTCCTCCTCCTCCTCCTCCTCACTCTCTATCTATTGTTGTTCCGTCTCTTCCTTTTTCATCGCATCGTGTTTACTTCTTCTCCTGAACAGGGTGGCTTTGTTTTCTCTGGGAATCCTATTAAATATGGGCAGTGGGTGAATTTAATGTGACCACCCTGAGAGGCCGAGGAGCAGCTGGAGAACAGCATGACTCACGCAGTTGATTTAGCAGCTTGTTGTGTGTTTGGTGCACGAGAAGCTCGTGATTCATACGTTTCAGATGAAGATTCTGGTGAAATACGTGCACGAAGGTAAAAGACAAATCGTAAATCCTCCTCGTGCTGTCGACACAAAGCATGGATCTAACATCTGTGAGTACTGTTACACAAGGTATTTTATTCGAAGTGTGTTTTATTGTAAGAAAACTAACTACATATGTCCCAAACGTTAATTTACAACAATACCTTTTTGTGTTTATGTGAAAAATGTTACATGAAACATTGAAATGCTCTTTCCTTTCAAACCTGTATGTATTAGTACACATGTGAAAGTCCACAGCCTGCATTCACTTTGTTGAAAGATATTTGTCTCTTGTTTGTCCAGATTCTTTATTTAGAATTATAATATATTATTATAATGTTCACTCATTTCCACGAATCCTCCATGAGCAGATCAAATGTAGCTGGACGTCTCTTTTGTAGTTTTTACAGAAGTTCACAGACTTCCTGATCCTTTCAAGGTCTCGACTTCCAGAACTTGTTTTAAAACCAAATCTCCCCACGATGCTTCTAAGTCCGAGGACGCTTCCAAAAGCCTGAGATACTTTTCAAGAAATATTTTCCTCTGAAATCGTTTGATGATATTTATACAAGTCAGAAGCCTTAAAGAACTCAACCCATGACAAATCTCAACCTTTAGGGTTTCCCAGCCGTCAGGGTGGCCCCATCGAGGTCACAGATCCAAGCCATGGATTCTCTCTCTGCCTCTTGCCTTTGAGCAACACCCTGGATCCTGCTGCTTGTTTTGGAGCAGCAGCTACATGATCAGTCTGTAGTCGGGCTAATTGAATCAATCGTTATGCAGACGACTCTTAGTTATACATTTCATTTCACTCTTTACTCTACTGAACTCAACAGTGAACGGGTGATAATCGTCTTCAGCTTCACTACAAACTGATGCTACTCACCGTTAATCTATGATTTCTACTTTTCTAAATATTCAACAATTTCAACATTTTGTTGAATAAACTTAGTCATAAAGACCTAGCTGCTAGTTAGTGAGGCGGAGGAAGAAGAGGCAGATCCAGTGGATGGCTCTAGTTCACCTTGACGGTGGATGAGACTTTTATTCTGGGTTCCTTTGTGAGCCTGCCAGAGAGGTGGCATCATGCACTGGATTTTCATATGGTCTCTTTTTCAACAATTTGGTTTCCTTCTCTTTTAAACAGATTCTGTGGCTCATTTTGTGAATGAATGTCTGATCTTTCACACAGTGTTTCTTAAATTAATACTTAGCTTTTTATCACGGGGAAGTTTCTACAACTAGTGCAGCCTTTAATTGTTCCATCCACATCAATGTAAATGTATATTTGCCTGACCTTTTCAAACAGTGGAAAACAAGTCACAATACAGGAATGTATATAATATACTTTTTGTTTTTTATTGATTGAAAAAATATAGAATCATGTGTAAGGTCACACAGAGAAAATCCACAGAAGCACAGTCAGAGCGTCTAGTGACAACTAAGATGTGCAGTCATTACATGTCATTATACATGTACATGTTATAATATTACATATCTCATTATATAACATGTTTTAGCAGTTGTGTTCCCAGCGTCTCCTTCAGTAAAAACCTCCTTTTAGAAGGAGGAAAAAAAATACACAATTCACAAATGCAGTGAACAAGTGTAGGAGGAAGAAGTCCGGATCTGTTCTGAATCCTTTCTCCTGCTTTATCTTTTCCCCTTTAATCTTTTTTGTTGTTGTGCGGTTCTCCTTTCTGATCGAGTCCTCAGCCTCAGCCATGACGACAACAAGCAGCGTCAAGAAGTAAGAATCTCTGAAGACGAGCTCCAGCTTCCTGTCCACCGGCTGGGAGCTCCTCACTGGGCGCTGCTGGTTTTCATGTGGAGAAGAATCTGTCTGTCAGTCTGTGAAGTGGAGCTCTGACTGAGTCGTCCCCCTCTCGGGACTGAACAACGCTGGATATTACCCATGATCCTCTGCTTCCAGAACCATAGATTGGTGTTAATAACTCATAGTTAAATGCTTCTTCTGACCATTGCTCAAATTCTTTTTCCTTTTGCCCACTTCCACGGTTTGAGGCAATGTATAAATCTTTTCCACCATTTCTTTTTTGTCCTGGGTTTTTCATCAACTTTCACCTCTTGTTTCTCAACTTTGAACTCTGAATAATAATCTGAGTAATCTGATTCATCATCTGAGTAATTGGGTTCATCATCTGAGTACTCTGGTTCCTCATCTGTGAGCTTTGGAATATGGCGTGAAACCTTTGATTCATCATTGTAGACCTCTGGTTCCTGAACTTTGACCACGGGTTCTTGAACTATGATATCTGATTCATCATATGAGTACTCTGATTCATCATCTGAGTTCTCTGATTCATCATCTGAGTTCTCTGATTCATCATTTGAGACCTCTGGTTCCTGAACTTTGACCACGGGTTCCTGAACTATGATATCTGATTCATCATATGAGTACTCTGATTCATCATCTGAGTTCTCTGATTCATCATCTGAGTTCTCTGATTCATCATTTGAGACCTCTGGTTCCTGAACTTTGACCACGGGTTCCTGAACTATGATATCTGATTCATCATATGAGTACTCTGGTGCATCAGCTGAGACCTTTGGCTTATTGGCTTTGAATTGCAATTCACGGTCTTTGTCCTGCAAGACCTTCAGCGCATACTCCACCATCTTCTGTTTATCCCAGGAGATCTTCTGTGACATTTTTTCAATGCATGGATTGCGCTTCAAGTTCTTAGCTTTGAAAGTATTTATGAATTGTTCTATATTTGAAATTAAGTTCTGGTCCTCCATCTCCATGTCTTTGATTATATCCCTGGAAGCCGCAGACTTGCTCAGCTCCATTCGAAGCTGCTCTTTCAGGTCCTGGATTTCCTCGTGGAGGAGCTTCTCCTGGTCAAAGTGAACTGGGCGGCTCTCGGCAGCTGACTGCTTCAGCTGTTTGTTGCAATGCTCTAACTGTGTTATCTTTGTGTTGAGACACAGAATAGTTTCGTTCTTTTCTTGGATAATGGACTTCTGAGATACGATAATCTTTAAAAGCTCTGCATTTTCTGATTTGTATTGGTCCTCCACACATTCAAGGTCCTGCTGCAGCTTCTCGATAAGAGAGCTTATCTTAGCACAAATGGAGCTCCCCCCCTCAATGGCCGACACCTCACGTCTGCCTGGATGATGAAGTTCCTCCTGGAGCAGATGGTCCTGGGTGATTCCTGGTGACATGTTCTCTGTTGCCATCTTGCTTAAGAATATCAGGTCTGCTTCTTGTGTGTGGAGGTTAGCAAGTGAGTAAAGTGCAGTGCCGCCACATGGACTACACATGATGAGGTCTTTATGATCAAAGGAGAGTGCACTCCAAATAAAGGATTCCAAAGATCATAGGAGTTATCCTTTAACATTCAATCATTTCCTGTCCTTTGTATTTCAATGAACAACAATCGGACAATTTTGATACAACAAAAACAACACACAAAAATTATTTAATAAGAATTTCTACTTTTCTAAATATTCATCAATTTCTCTCTCTCACTCTCTCTCTCTGTCTCTCTCTGTCTCTCTCTCTCTCTCTCTCTCTCTCTCTCTCTCTCTCTCTCTCTCTCTCTCTCTCTCTCTCTCTCTCTCTCTCTCTCTCTCTCATTCAAACAGAGGGAATCTGTCACAAGTCATTTGTCAAACTGAGATAGAAGCAGGAAAAAAACCAACATCCAATAACTAAACAGTCTTTTGCTCACATATAGAAAACCTTCACATTTCAAATGCTTCATATTAAACTGAAGAATGTGATCATCCCTCCATCAGTACGTAAGAACTGGTTTGTTCCAGCACACAGATGAACTCAGGCCCACGAGTCTGCAGCAGGTGAACATCCTCTCTCTTATTGAAACATCTAACAACCAAATAGAACTCCACATTAAGCCTGGTTGTTATTTCAATGTGGATGTTTTCGTGGCCACAGTCTTTTTATGGGGTTGAGCAGAGTAAACTGTGGTGGGATTAGAACCAGAGAGACGAGAGGTGGGTTTGGATCTGCTGCCACCACCGGGGCCTCGATCCGGTGGCTGCTCGGAACAGTGAAGAAGAGGAGGATGGAGCGAAGGGTCTCGAACACAAACACCTGATAAGAAGATAACTATTCTTCTGTCTGACTCTGGAACATGAACCCAGACTCGTCTCCTCGGTGTGTGGATGCAGATTTTCATATCTCCTGGAAGCTGTTGGATGGAATCCTTCTTCATAGAGACAAAACCAACGTGTGTGAATGTGACACTTCAGGGGTTGGTTGAAATATTAAAGAATAAAAACATTCAAATTAATAACACATTCTATCTGCTCCACAGTAGAAGACTGTTACGTCATTGCTCAACGTTTCATTAATTAAAAATAAGAGTCAGGTCACTGCCACAGGACTTTTCTAGGAATGAAACAGGAATGTCATTCGATAATGGAAAAAAAAAGTTTAATAAAGGAGAGAAATCAGAAAACATAAACAACCGAATGAAGCAGGCAGAGTTCAGGGAGTCAGTGTCCAAAACACAATCAGTCAAAGGTCTGCCGCTCATCGAATGAGACAAAAGTGGTTAAAGAAAAGTTCGTCTGGAAGCTCAGGGGAAGCATCGAGTAAATAACAGAGTGGAAACTGTTTTGATCAATAATCAGCAGAAGAAGCTCAGAATCACAAACGCATCTGAACACCAGCGACTACACACAAACCCCTCAGCGCTTCATTTGCATGTGCACGTTAGAGGAAATGTGATTTTTAATAATCCACGTCAACAACTCAGACTCAGAGAACTGGCTGCAGCAGATTCTTAGAAAGCTGCGGCCGGACTTTGTGTTTAGCCCACGGACGAGAGCAGCTGAATAATGCTTGCTCTTGTATTTGCACGTTATTACACCAGTGCACCTCCCCTGAGGCCATGCAGCAGGTTGAAGGACGCCTGTGAGATCACACCGTGGGAATAATCGTCTTCCTTCTCAGCCTGTGAGTATTTTACCAAATCCTTTGTGCAGGAGGTTTGGAAACCGATGATGATGATGATGTGCAGTAATCAAAGAGAAGAGATCCTGGGTCTGGGTTGTTGGGTTGTTCCGAGTTGTGTGGCTTACATTGGATTTGTGTTAAAATGATTTGAGCTGTATGAGTGTTTATCTTGTTTTAACTTTACAGAGAGCACAAATAAAAACAAGAAAACGCCTAGCAAAATAACTAAAAAATAATATAGGAACGAAGATAGCAAACAACAAAATGCTCAATCTAAAATCAGGGATAAATAATCTAATACAACATAGTTTAAATCTCAGGGCAGCCGGAGCCCGGGGCCAATGTGCAGCAGATGCTCGGGGTGTGGGAGCATGTGTGAGTTATGGGCTGTTCAGTGTCACGCAACGGCAACACAAGCTTATCTGCACATCGTATCTCCAACACCTGGACTCCCGACCGCGTGCAGAAACCTTTCAGACACACACAGACACACACACAGACACACACTGCTGGACGAATTCAACACAGGCCGTGTAACAACTGGACCCTGTTACAGGATTAAAGGTTGTGGCGTGGCCCCGGTGCCTAGTGGCCCCGGCGTCTTACCAGGACACTTAGAGTCGGTCCTTCCTGTGATTTGTCGCCCGGCTGTTTGGGATGTCTGCTCCTGGTTACTGCCAGCTCGCCCTTTCAGGAGCTTCAAGGAGAGCTGGAACACGTAGGTCATTTTCCATCAGGAGACGAGAGGCATGCAGCAGCGATAAAGAAGCCTCCACATGGAGGACAGCTGCTGCTGCTGCTGCTGCTGCTGTGGTTCCTACCTGTCGGCCTGAGGAGGTGAACTCAGGTCAACGGCTCCGGTGCTGGAACGTTCCATCAAGTCAATACTTTCCTTTAAGGATTTAAATCCATTTCTACTTTACTGCTTAAAGGTACAATACGTAACTTCAGAGTTTCTGTCTTCAGCACCAGCGCAGATAAGTGTTAAAGTTATATTCACTTTACGCAGGAAACAGGAAAGAGTGGAGGCAAAACACAGCTAACTGGCTAACAGGCTAACTGTGAATATTATAAGTTTAAGTATATTATGAAGATCAATATGAAACACAATGAAACGTCTCGTTACCTCGGATAAAACTGTGGATTTCCTCATGAAAATACACGAGAGAACAAGACATTTAGACATTTCAATGAAGATTTGTTACAAATTATTTTTTTAATATCGCAAAAACTATAACATGTGGAATTTTGACATGATCAGAGTTTACTAAATTTAAACAGGCGATTAACTGACATGATGTAAGTATTATATACCCCATTCTGATTTCTAGTAAATGTCTGATAAACTAATTTATGTACATTTTATATAGACACATTTTTGCTTCCCTGTCAGAAGTGGAGCCGGACTGAGCCTCGAAGGATACTAGCTGTCAATCACGCTGTGGTAGCCACACCCCCGATGCACATGGTGCTTTAACGTGTATTTGACTCTTAATTGACCCACTAATTGGGAAGTTAATGGTTCGTTCCTCTGATCCAAAGTGCACCTGATGGCATTTAAAATAACCATGAACAAAACTGGAGTTTTCTAAATTGAAGTCAAGCTGTCGTGTCACTAACGATTTGGAGAACAGCTTCCACTTCAGTTCCTAGAGAACGGATCAATGTCCCAGTCGTCCTCTCGTTCTCCACTGGAACCAGTAAAACCCATGAATGGAAGGAATGAGCCGCTCGACGCTGACTCACCGCTCCCGGCCCAGATTCCTCCTGCGTCCACAACACAAGCTTGACTCAATCATCTCGATGGGAAATTAAGTTGATTCACGCAACGTTGTTCACGAAGGTTTCATGAGAAGAGCCGGAGAGCAACGAGCCACCGGCACGAAGCTCCACACGAGGCTCTGACTTCGTCCTGATGACGCACAAGAGAAGAGGCAGAAATGTCATCGTCAAAATTTATGTTATTTTAAAGAGAAGTGATTAGTTTTTACAAGTTATTCAGGCTGCAGAGAAAGATCATAAGGAAACGTTCTGTTGTGGTTCTGGCTTCAGCAGTGATGTCACCGAGCTCAGAGGAGATCCAGGGAAGACACATCCTCAATTTGTCCATTTTTTACGACTGTGGTTGTGTTGCATGTGTGTGATTTTGAATGTTTTGCGTACTCGTGGTGGTGAGTGAGTTTCTTCGTCCCTGATGGCTCCTCCTCCTCCTCCTCCTCCTCTTCTTCCTCCTCCTCCTCCTCCTCCTCGTCTTCTCTGATCAGACACACGTGTGTCAAACATCAGCTCAAACAGAAAATCATCTAATATCTTCAGTTTGTTTTCATCTAATATCCAAAGCAAATAATTTTGAGACAAAGTTTTTGTTGCACAGTTGATGTGTGAAACGTGTTTACAACAGTTTGTGTTATAGTGAGTCACTGTGTGTGTTAAACTGTGTGTTTACAACCTCAAGGACGCAGAACAACAATCAGAGACAGAAGCAACACAACCAAAATCAACATGTTCTAGATCGGACTTTGATATTAAATCCTTTATTCAGATAACACACACACACACAGACACACACACAGACAAACACACAGACACAGACACACACACCCACTCACACACAGACACACACACAGAGAATGGCGCAGGTTTAAAGAGCTTCTATAAAAACAGCAGATTAAAACCAGAATCAACAGAGATGAAGAGAGACAGATGGAAAACTAACTACTGGGCACAAAGTGGTGGTATCACACACACACACACACACACACACACACACACGAACACACACACGCACACACACATGCTTTTACATCATATCTGTGATTACACCCATAGGCATGCATTTAAACCAACACACGCTTTGCAGATATTTGTGTGTGTGTGTGTGTACAAAGAGGATCCAGATGTCAGTGCAGGTCAAAGAGGCCTCATGGAGACCTGAGTGAGTGTGTTTGTGTGTGTGTGTGTGTGTGTGTGTGTGTGTGTGTGTGTGTGTGTGTGTGTGTGTGTGTGTGTGTGTGTGTGTGTGTGTGTGTGTGCCTGTGTGTGTCTGTGGTGCAGGCCAGGAGGTGAGGGGAGTCTCTGGGGGACGTCCCACTCAGACTCACACTGGTTGTTTATTAAGTGTCTCTGTCTCTGTGTTGGTTTCATGTTTAGGAAAAAGCACAAAGTCAGAATCACCTGTTGTGGGAGTTTCCACAACAGAACAATACTTTCAACACGTTACATTAATTTGAATCCGTCTGAAAACACAGAGGCGCTGATGTTCTGAAACAGGAAGCTGTCTCTTATCTGATCGAGCTGCAGCAGCGGCGTCCAAACGGTTTCACAACAAAATACCAAACTCAGGTTCTGGATCCGACTTTCACCGGAGTCTCGGATCCAGCTGGCGAATCATCTTAGGAACATTTAAACAGATGATTTGCCTTCATATCTAAGTGATGTCGACAGCAGGGATATGAATCATGTTCTGAAGCAGGTGCATGTGGATGAACTCCTCACAGCAGGAGGCCCACTGAGGGCTGAGCTGGAGGACGCAGCCCTCTGCTGCCCTCTGCTGCTCAACCTGGCTCCTGACACAGCAACAGTAAGTTAATGTAACTACAGGTTTAAACTTAATTAAACTTTAAACCTGTGGAATTCTGCTTTATTCTCTCGTTTCATCATCTCTCTTTTGTTAAATCTTTTTTAATTGCTGTTCTGTTCATTCACATTTGTTTGTTTGTTCGTTTGTTTATCAGCAAGATTTAGCAAAAACTACTGAACAGTTGTAAACTGAGAGAAAAGAGCAGATCCAGGAAGTTTTTAATCTCTTTCCTAAACATTGAGGTTTGGATAGTCTATCAACATTATTTTTATATTTTCCATTATTATTATACTTATTCTTATTGTTGTTGTTGTTGTTATTGTTGTAACCTCAGTCTGAAGCATTTTAGTTTCAGTTTTCTGTATTTGATTTCTTAATTTAGTGACGCTGAATCAAACTAAAGGATGAACTTCAAATGAACCAGATTTAATGAGTTTGACCTTCACGTCCTTTTTGAGTTCAGACGACTTCACATGTTCAAGTGACTATTCTGAATAAACTGATGTATTAGTTTTGTCTTTATCCAACTTTAAAACAGTCTTCACACACATCAGCTGTTATCAAATATGTAAATTCATAACGCTTTCTTCATAAAGATCTGTGTGTTTAATCCTTTGATAGTATGGAAGAAGTGACTTTAAAGCGCTGGTTGCAGTTGTACAGATTCAAGTGTCCAGCAGGTGGTGCTGTTGGCTGCAGGTTTGATTTATTCTGCAACAGGAAGCTTCGTTATCTGTTCCTCTGTCCAGTCTGTTCACATAAGAACCCCCTGTAGTTGGATTCATTTAGATCATATTTACATATTAATCTGACCTGTTTGATATTGAGGAACATGTGATAAATAATAAAGATATTATAAATAGATAATAATTATTAACTTTTATCTTCAATGCTTCAAAGAGTTTTTACCAACAAACCAAGTGAAACCACACAAGGCAGAAAAACTGAGAGCAAGACAAAAGAGCTGAGAAAAGTAAAAACAATAAAAATAGACAGAAAATTCAGAATATAAAAAAGCTGCTGTGAATCATTTCCAAGACCTGAAGATATAAATAAAGGTTTTTAAGACGCCAGTGAAGCAAAGTGTCCAAGACTCAAGAGGTTTCTTCTTTCAGTGTCGAAGATTTACTCTGACATTTCTCCCTGAGACGAACAAACTTAAGTTTACTACACAATTATCCAGTGACACACGTCTTCTCTGCTCTTTTACCTGTGAGGGGAAGAAAATATCAACCTCATTTCATAAAGAAGAAATAAATCCGTGTTATAAACGGAGCAATCCTGATGTTTTGCCATTTTCTTTTGTTTGACCTTATGACCTATAATGAGGCTTTTTATCCTTCATCTCTGACGAGCTGTTTTTCCAGGGTCTTGTGTGTTTTGTGCTGTTTCTTTGTTCCGCTGCTGAAAGTGTGAGTGGGTGTGAGAGAAGCTTTTGTCTCAGACGCAGTAGAAGTGACTTTTAAAAAGCCAGAAAGCTCAGCACCTGCTGAAGTGACAGCCATTAATCAATCAATCAATCAATCAACCAATCAATCAATCAGCCCCACGCAGACGTGGAGCAGTGGGATTGTGTGATACGCCAAATATAGTTGTATTTAATGTGCATTGAGCAGAGAAAAATGAATAAGTAGCAACTTAAAAAGGTCAAAATGAAGAAGTTGGCTCAGTTGGTCGCTCGCTGACGTCTCCCGGTCGCCTCCAGGCCGGTTACACACTTTGTGTGCTCGCGTTCGGTCGCACAACAACAGTGCGAGTGGTCGGGCACAGCCGGCGTCGGCTTTGTGTTTCACCCAGTGTGTGCAAACGAATTAAAAGTTAAGTTAATTAACTACTTGAGTAAGTAGAGCAGGCGGGATGGAGCCAAATCAATTAGCTACTGGCAGGAGAGATGAAGCTGGGGGGTGGGAGTCTCCACCCATCACGGCCAAAACACACACACACCTCACAAACACACACACACCTCACAAACACACGCACACCTCACAGAAACACACACACCTCACAAACACACACACACCTCACAAATACACACACACACACCTCACAAATACACACACACACACCTCACAAACACACACACACACACACACCTCGCAGACCACATGCATTGGTGCAGAATGTGGCCTCACACACACAATCAGGACAACAAGCCTGCAAATATACAAACACCACATTTAAGATCGACACACATTTCTCACACTTACACAGTCAAGTAAGAAGGAAAATTGTTAAACTTCTGCCGGTTGAAGAGAAGCTGTGGTGTCGTTTTACAGAAGGTTGGATTTGGCAAAGAGGAGGAGACAGATGCTGCGAGAGGAGAAGAAGACGCAGCAAATTATCCTGCAAGAAACCAAAATAGTTTTTACTCTTTCCACCTCGAGTTGAAACCTGTGTCTGTGTCACAATTAAAAGAATAAGTTGTGTTTCACACTGACACGTGTTGGCGTGACGCTCATTCACAGCACATACATGTAGTCCACGTGTTTCTGTTAAACAAACTGTGGAAGAGGTACATCATCAGTATCTTCTGTCTTCTGGTCTTTTTACACAGAGACGTGTGATGTTTAATTTTGTCCATTTCACTCTGATCTGCTCTCGGAGAGGAAAACTAACATTGTTGGGACTAAACCCGATTGAGCCCGGACACGAGAAGGTTCAGGCCGAGTTGTGTTCAGCTGAAGAGAGAAGAGACAGATTTTAGTCTGATTCAGCTTCATGTGTTTGTTCCATAGTTTCATCTGATCTGTTAGTTCTGGTTTCACATTGTAATTAATAATAATGAACTTTGTCTAACATATGTACGTCCTGTAATCACCTGTGTCTACCTAGCTCAATTTGTTGCAGTACTCCACAGTACTATATAACTACAGTACTAAAGTACTAGTGTACATCCTTTTTATGCTAAATGGTCTCTGGAACTAGTTGGATCATAAGTTGTCGACCACCAGCAGATGTTCAGGCCGTGTCCCCTCTGTGTCATCGAGTGTTTCGGCGTTTGACCACAAGAAACCGTCTCCTAAGCCACGCCCACCACAAGCCGATTGGACAAGGGGGTGTTGCCCCAGCATCTCGGGGCCCAATCGGGTTCTTTCCTCTTGATCCTCCTGCAAACAAACCGAGTCCTGGTTCAGTTTGATCCAGACCCAGACGCCCTCTTCTGATGGGATTCTATCTGGGTCTCTTGGTCTGAGGAACCTTTCACACCTGATGTTGGAATAGAAACCAGTAACCACCGACCTGCAGCCTAATTTAAACATTGTTGTTTTAATCCAGATTGTTGTGAATTGAACGAACTACACAACCTTCAGCTTGTATCTGTAGAAACTGTGTCACAGCTGAATGTGTTGAGCACCGAACCCGGGCCGGAGTCGGTTCAATGACTTTGTCTTTGCGTGGTGCGGTGCAGCCGCTGTGATGTACATGACTCACTGTACATAAAAGCAGCTTATTTTTAAGTGTGTTATATCACACAGGCGGCCGGTGTGTGTTTGATGCCAACAAAGAGTTCTGGTCTATTTTTGAAAAACCCACACAGAGAGAAGATGTTTTTACTTGTTTCACCCGAAGAAAATCCAATAATTCTGTAGATCTAACCCGTGACCTTGTGTTGACGTAATGGACACTTGTGTTGATGTTAAATAACGTGTCACATACTGTGTGTAACTATGGTTCTATGAATTCTGAGGCTGGTTTGTTTGATGGGGAATTTGTGAAATGGAAAACAACACAACATGGACATTTAAAGGAAGATGCTCCGTCAGTTCTGCAAAAACGAAGCCAAAGTATCCCGGAGACGAGGAGGCCGCCATCTTGAATTTCCTTTATGTCATTTGCAGCAAGTATCAAGGAACGTGGGCTCAACCAATCACGAGTCAGTCTCATCTGTCAATCACGAAATAGAATTCTGTTTTATATCATTAAATTAATAATTTAAGCAACACGATCATCGTCAGTGTGATGAGATGAGAACGACATAAAATCACAGAAAC
>JBAMIH010000223.1:35000-49432 GCA_038501795.1 Pseudopleuronectes americanus
CTCCGTCACGGAGAGCTGACCGGTGTAATCTCTCCTGCAGCCGGAGCGTCCGGCTCACAGCAAGTTCATCACCGGAAGATTCAGAGCTGAGATTGGACCTAGATTCTGGAAAAGTCTGGAACGCGACGGCCAATGTGGAATTGCCTGAAACCTGTATTCTCTCAATTTGCCAGCGGAGGGCGACACCACTGGTTTTTAAAGAAGACAGTTTCTATAAAAGTCCATAATCTCTAGTTCCAAGTCTTCTTCAATCAGCCTGATGTTCTTATTTGAGCCTAGTTTTTATTTATGGTTACAAATAGACCATGACGCGCTGTGTGAATTGGGGCGTAACTGCAGTGTGATTGACAGCTAGTAGGGTCCAATGGCTGCAGGTGTAGGTGTGCGTTGTCACGTTTTATGACATTTCATATTCTAACTGAAGTTTCGGTTCAAATTCAAAACATACAGTGTTGAAGTGCATCAGATCGTCTGAAGCAGTTTGCAGTTTTAAATTCGTTCAAACTTGATTTTTGGAAAACGTGACAGTAATGGCTTCAGATCTCAGGTGTAGGTGGGCGTGGCCTGGCGCTCTCAGTCAGGCTCCACCCCCCTGCTCGTCTAAATATGGGTACTTCTGGTAAAAAAAGGGTCAAACTCGAGGCTTCGAACCAACATCTCACAACCAGATGGGAGACGTCACGGTGGGTTGATGAGCTCCACGGGTACATCCTCAGGTATCGAACCTGTTCATTCATTCATTCATTCATTCATTCATTCATTCATTCATTCATTCAGACTGCAGACAGCTTCATTAAGCTTCCTAAAGTTAGAGCCTCTGGAATTAGACTTGTTTTTCTCCAGCCAACAAATCCTGTATCTGGCAGGATGACAAAACTGTCCAATTAACAAGCTACTTGTTATTTAAACAGGTAACCTCACTGTGATCCCAATCTGTTTTTCAAGCAGAAGAAACACAACACTGACACACTTACACACACACACTTACACACACACACACACACACAATAAATCAAACACAAACCAAAGCATAATTAACACATTAAACTTGGGTAATGATTGTACATCTACACAATATAAAACTATATTTAGTGTTGTTTTGTGTGACTGTCGGGGAGTGAAATACTTTATTATATCTGTAATGAGTCTGTTCAGAACTGTGTGTGTATTAAACTCATCTAAAAATATTCAAACTTTTTGCATCAGGTCACTTGTTACTTTGAAAACCCAATAAAATATCAATTCAAAAGTTGGATAAATTAAAGTATTGTGTAATATTTACGTTTGTGTGAATGTGTGGATCGAGGGGGGGAAACCAGAGAGTCCGTCAGTGACAGTAAATCTTGAGCCAGTAAAGAGATTAACTGACACCGTGATGCCTGTGCAGGGTAATCTGTGACAAACATGTAATCAACTGACAGCACCACAGACACTCGTCCTGTTAAATTATATCTATACAGATACTTCATTCAATCTGGAGGCAGAATTTGTTCATGAATTATTTTTATTGGAATTCTCATTAGTCTTGTTTCCTGATTTAACAACATTTTACTCAGTGAATCTACAATTTTAAGCTGTAAAACATCAGAATTCTGCAGAAGAAGAAGAAGAGGAGGAATAAAAATGTTACACCTAAAGTCATCTTTCATGAGAGGAGATAGTTTTTTAATTCTGCTAATGGAGAATAAAGTTCAAATGTTGAGAGTAAAATTTCAAGGTTACAAGGTTACACATACAAAGTGGAACTTTGATTATTAAAGTATTGATATTAACTGACACGACTGCCTCTCAAAATTGGTGAACTTGTTCATTTAAATTTTTTAGAGAATTTGTTTATTTCAACTTGGCTCTTGGGATTTCAAATTACAAAGTGTTACGTGTTACTGACACTAGGAGGCGCTAAAGTATGAGGTTGGCCTGTGTAGTAGTGATGTTCAATGAGTTGCCTGTGGCCTCCTGGAGCTGCTGCTCCTCTGGTGTGAGGAGGATTAACCTCATGACACAGTGGACAGACGAGTTTAACTCCAACACATCTGAACACATCAAAGTTCAATGTGTGACAACGTGAATTATAAATATATCATCGTTATGCAGATTATAGTCAAAGATCTCATGGGAGGAATATCTACAAATACACACGCAGGAGTTTAAAGTAGACAAAACCATAAATTATGAACTTTGACCTTAGTTTTAAATAGAATGTGTTTAAAATATCTAAACATATTTAAGGACAGGATACAATACTAGCATATAAAATACTAATAATGCTATAACATAAAATATACTATTAATACTATACTAACATAACATATACTAATAATACCATAACATAACTTAACATATAATCACACTGTCCACGTGACGATGGGGCAGTAGACACCAGGACCTGGTTGTTCTGTGAGTTTCTATCGTTTCTCCTCCAGTGTCTCAGAACCAGTTCTTGTGGGATTCAGAACAAACAGGAGTGAGTGGAGCTCAGCGAGTGTTCTGCTTTAATTATCCTTCTGTGTGAGAGCTTGTCACTGACGATAAGTCACCGCTCACTAACGGGATTGAGTGGCCACGCCAGGGCACGCCTAATGGACTGGCTGCCATTGTTCCAGCCTCACCAGGGCACAGATGAAGTGTTTGAGCTGGTTTATTTACACTGGTACTGTTTGAAGTCAAATGGTGGAGGACGGAGGACGGAGACGTAGACGTAGACGGAGGCAAGTGAAGAATCAGGACTGAAGAGTGAGTGAAGGAGACATGAGGAAGATAATGAGATGATGTAGAGCCAACGACAAACAGGAAGTGAAAGTGCATGAGGAGTGATGACCCTTTTCTCTCCTGCCTCCAGAGAGGTGACGACCTGTAACTCCAGGTCACTGAGTGTTAATGAGATTGGCCCACTGGCCGAAGACAGTAGATAATGATAAAGATGCGTTTATAAAATCACAGTTTGAGTCTTATCAACCTCTCAAAGTGCTTCAGACACATCAGCTGCTCTCAGACCTTCTCTGAACACGTCTGGAGGGGCTGCATGTGAGAGCCAGGACATCCGAGCCACCAGGGGGCGATCCCGATGACGCCGCCCCAACTTTCTCAGCAGATTCTGAGTAACACCTGTGGTTCACCTGCTATCTCAGTTTTTGTACCTTCACAAGTTAAGAGACACAATTCAACTGGACAACCAACAAACACAGAGACGGTGACACCACTCATCTAGAATAAATCAGGAAGCTGATATTTGAAATTTAAAATGCTTTGCTGGAGAATGAAATTGGTCGTTATCGTCTGAAAGAGTCTTCATCTCTCCGGTTGCTGAAGGGATTAAGGTCTAATGACACCTTCATGGATCTGACAGAGTCGGTGGTCAAAGCCTCAGTTTCCTCGAGTACAGAGCTTGATTTAACTTATAAGAAATAAACAGGAGCTAAATAATAAAGCATGTTGAAATTATTACAACACATTTGTATCCAAGATCTTGTGCATGAAAACGAATAAAGATGGTTTCACATATCAAACACTCACATACGTCCAACTTCTTAAGGTTTCTTGCAATTGTTTAATAAAATAAATCCTGAATTGTCACTTGTAGTAGATCTCCACCTAAATTCTTCTAAATGTATTTCAAAATATTATAAATGTGACTGAGACACTTGATTAAAATTGAATCTTATCTTTCAGCAGTTTCTAGTTCTACAGAGGATCACACTTCATTTCACATTTGGCTGCAATAAGAATAATAAATAAAGTTTTATTTGAACTTTGAACTTGAAATTA
Organism: Pseudopleuronectes americanus; assembly: GCA_038501795.1. Taxonomy (NCBI): domain Eukaryota; kingdom Metazoa; phylum Chordata; class Actinopteri; order Pleuronectiformes; family Pleuronectidae; genus Pseudopleuronectes; species Pseudopleuronectes americanus. The sequence goes on from JBAMIH010000223.1 coordinate 38,766, forward strand.
CCCAAAGAACTCACTTAAATAATGACATTAAACTGCTGACTCATGTCTTAACGTCTGTTTTTACCTGGTTTCTTGTTGAACGATGATTCAATGACGAGTTCATCAGAAACTAAACCAGGAGATTTGATATTTTCTGCTTCTGCTGTTAAACTGTAACACAGGAAAAAGAATCTGGACGTGTTCACTGTGGATTAAAGGATTAACTGTGACCTGGGACTGTTTGCCACCTCATGGCCGAGAGGGACGAGCAAGTACAAGTTCAGCCTTTTTAAATTCATTCTGCTGCTCCCGCTGGGTTCGATTCCCAAACTTCATCTTAGAATGAAATGTCTCGTTCAGGGCCAAGAGTCAAAGGTTCACTTCTCCTGCACTGAGGACTGTTCACACAAATCTTTTGTACGGAGGATGGTGGACGAGTACAAGTTTTGATCAGCTGAAGACACAAAAACCTTATTATATATTAGTCTATTTAACACATTGTAGACAAATACAAATCGATTTCAAAAAGTTACAACAACATTGAATATGAAAACAAACAAATTCTACAAAATAGAATAAGCTCCAGCAAGTTGAAGAGTGATCCTGAACTTTGGATCAGTTAAAAAACAGAGTTTATCTCCAATATTCAGCAGGAAACTGATAAAACATGAGGAATTCTAAGTCAGATCTTCACGCAACACAATAATATTTTTTTCTCTACATGAAAACCACTGAACCAAACAGATTGATTCACCACGTGTGGCTGCAGGGGGCGCTGCTGCTCAGTCAACGTGAAGTTCACCTGAACACAATCACTTCCTGGAGGAGGCGGGCTCTAACACTCAATGACTGTGTGGTGAAATAAATGAAAACACTCTAAACTGTGATTTTAAAATCATCTGTTCATTTTTATTTCCAGCTTTGAACAAAGAACTGAGCATCAACATCAATTAATCAATTAAGTTGTGTCCGCACTATATATCCATGAGGGAAATGGGGGCGGAGCCAGCAAAGACAAAATGGAGGAGTTTGTTTGAAAGTCACTTCTCATCCACGTGTTTCTCCTCTTTAATGGTTTCCAGTTGGTTTCCTGTTGGTTTCCAGTTGGTTTCCAGTTTGTTTCCAGTTGGTATACCTCCGGACAGTAGCTGTGGTTTTCAGGCTGGACATCGTTTGAGATGGAAACACAGACGGAGACAGACAAAGTGAAGAACTCAAAAGTTTCCCTCGTTGTTTCGAGCTTTGAACTCTCACAGAAACTTTTAACATTGAAACACGAGCTTCATCAGAGTCGCTGCTTCACATCAGAGCTGATTCAAGGTTTTATACAAAGTGCAGAGGCTGATAGTCGACTTGAGGAAGTGAAGTTAAGTGTAATAGTTTCCAGACGTCTGGCGGCTCAGCAGTGACTTCCATTGTGCTGCTGTACCTTCTCTCCAGAAAGCACTTTACAGGAGTGAGTCCCTTTCACACGATGACTATCTCACCGCCGACGGAAGCTCTCCATTTCCTTCCCTGTGTTCGCCGAGGAAAAAAAACATTATTAAAACCATTTCTCAGAGCCGGGCTGCGTTATTGAATACGTGCACCGGTGTACCGAGGACGGAGGAGGGTACAGAGATGAGGGATGGACCAATGAGAGAAGGGGACCCTGAACCCCATTAACCCTCAGCTGCAGTGTGTACATCACCCACAGGACTCGCTGGCTCTCAGCTGGTTAATGAAACTTAGGCTTTTATAACATTGGTGTTTTCCTCCTCATGTAAACTGTGTGTGAGGCGACTGAACGTGGAGCTGTGGTCAAACTCCCTCCAGGCTGAAGATGCTTCAGGGTAAACACGACTTTGGGGCTTAATGCTTGTGTGCAGCGTTTTCTCCTTTGTTCACAACGAGGCAATTTGTGCATTTAAATATTGTTGGACTCCCTGAAAGCTGCACAATAGATAAAAACCCACCTCCTCCATATCAATGGATGGGACATGGGCAGAGCTATTGGGTCAAAGTAAAAGTTAAACTACATTTTTGGATGGTTTCTGTCATTTTAGGTGTTTTTTTATAACTCTGATGTTTATTCAAGTATTCGTGCACAAGATGATGTCGTTTGTTTCCAAGATGATATTTCAGTTTTTACTGAATCGTTTTACTAATTCTTTAAATCAGCGGCTTTTGTGAACAGGATATTGTGGAGGAAAGGAGGCTTTGGTAATCCCTGTGAGGACCAGACGTCGCTCTATGTCAGTTGCTCAAGGAGATCAACTCAAGGAGAAGCTCCTGAGTAGATCCTCTGGTGTGTGGTTGTAGGTTCGGTGCAGCAGTTCGGTGCAGCTGCAGCCTTGACCTCTGAAGACCATCACCCACATCACCAGCCTGATTCCAGTGTCCTTGTGGAGACTGATCTCCTGAAGCGTCTCTCATGGACAGGAGCACAGAGAAGACGTTAAACTCCTCAGTGTTACAGAACTGTGTCCCTCCACTGAAGGACCAGTCACCTCCCTCTCTGTGGAATCTGTTTTCCTTCTACACTCTCCCCTCTTCTGCCGAGAAGCTGATACACACACACACACCAGGGGAGGTGGTTTGTTCCTGCAGCCTTCACGTTCACTGAAGAGCTTCAATCTACTTCAATGTACCAATGAGAACGGCTGCTGGAGGAAAACTCTGAAAGAAGCAGGTGGAGTTTGAGTTGTGGAAGGAACTCACCTTCACCGTGAAACCGCTTTCACCCGCTCTGTCTGTTGTTAGCTGCTTCATCAAACAGGCTTTTAATCTGCAGTGATGGAGGCCGTGTCCTTCAGAGCAGGTTCATTATGTGAGCAGAGCGAAGTGGGAGCATGACACAGCAGCTGCAGACGAGAGGAGGCCTCAGGGAAACTTCACCAGCTCACGATACAGAGACGTCTGGACGATGGAGGAAGATCTCCAGAGGAAGAAAATCACTTAGTGTTAATACTTTCAAAGATACGTTTAATATCTACATTTTAAAAAATAGAAATCCACTTGTCTGCTTCAGTTCATGTTACGACAGGTCGGGCTGTTCCTGCTGCTCTCTCTCTCTCGCGGTCAGTGCAATGCATGATGGTACATGGTTTCCGGGTAGTGACTCTACTTTTAACGATGCATTGTGGGAAAACACTGAGTGCCTTTCAGTCCTGTGGATCTGAGCTTTGTATCTTCTAACTGAAGACAGGTCCCAGAGTTGTGATACATGATGTTTCAACATGAATGATAATCTAATAGGGATCTGGTATTTGGAACCTCGTGATGGTTTTTAAATAAAGGTCTGGGGGGAGGGTGAAAGAAACTTTTGGAAAACAATAAGAAAATCTGTACGTAGCATTGAGATAGTCGACTGGAGAAGTTTAAACTTCAACCTGCTGAGTTTGCAGGTTAAACAGACTTCAGGTCAGAATATGAGCAGATGGCAGCAGGATCCATCTTCATGATACCGTGAAGGTCTGTTTTAATCTTAACGGCCTAAGTTATTGAGAAATTTCTGCCCCAGTCATGGAACCAACGACGCTTGATTCACCTGCTGCTGTTGGGCCTGAACAGAAGAAAAGCTGCTTCCTGGTGGACGTCCCTCGAGTGTAAGATGGTGTGTCATGGTGTGTCCTCTCTGTGATCGTGGGTGAGCGCTCCCTGAGCTGCTGAGGACACTAAGCCACCGGCTGCTGAAGGGATTGACGTCTCGGGCCGTGTCACCGGGGTCAGAACACAAACCAAACCGCTGGCTGCTCAGCGTGGATCAGATCCCTTCTGCTCGCTCATCCTCCGTCTCATCGTCTTAATTGAATCAACCTCTTTTTTTGATTTGGAGACATTATTTGTGTTTTGAAAGGTGTCGCTCAGGTGCTACACCCCTGTGAGGAGTGGAGTGTGTGTCTGAGTGTGTGTCTGTGTGTGTCACTAAGTCGACGGCTAAAGGGATTGACCTCTCCAGCCATGTCAGACTGGTCAGCACACAGATCCAGCAGAGCTTCAGAGCTTTCACAAGCCAAACACTTGACGTGGAGAGAAGCTTGGAAGCGTCAAGTCGTGTTCTGGACACAAAGAACACGTGAACTTAGATTTATCATGTTGGATATTACATATTGTATCCACGGGATAAAAATGCTTTTATTGTTTGTATGATTTTAAACTAACTAACTAAGTTAACGGTGCATTTACATTGGGAAAAAGTTCTGAAACGTTGAGACGTGAGTTTTGAGAGGTTGAAAAAGAAAATCCAAACATTATGCAAGGCTTCAAAACTTTGATTCAATCAAGCAGAACCTTTTTTCTTTATTAGATTTCAATCTTTCAAAGTGTTTTAAGCTTTCAAAGCCGTTTCACGTTCAGACTAAAGCACGATATTTAGTCTGTGTGTATAAACATGGGCTTCATAGTGCAGTTAATTGTCTCTACCTGTTGTGTCTTCAAATCTTTACCATGTTCCTTTACAAACACACAAACACACAAACACACACACACACACACACACACACACACACACGCACACACGCACGCACAGAACCTTTGTGTTAACTTCCGGAGCTGCAATGCACTTTTTGTGGCTCTGTGTACTTATCTCCTTGTGTTGCGGTTTGTGTGTGTGTGTGCTTGTTTGTGCATTTCTCTGTAGAAGCCAATAGCAAAGCGGCGGAGATGAGAAATAAATATTGTTTTTATCTGATTCCTCTCTGATATCCGTTTAAGCAAAGAGGAGCAATATCACCGCCACGGCCTCTTCTTCCGCCGCGGCTCTGAAGAAACAGAAAAGAAAACCAGATGAAGAGCGGAGCCGGAAAGAAAATCACTGAGTAATCGCTTTCCGCTCGCCAGCCGCTATTCACTTACTCTTTGTGTGTGCTGGTATTGTCTGGTTTGTGTGTTTGTGTGTGGGAGTGTGTATTTACCAGGGTGCAGGTACAAGGAATTGTGTGAGCGTGTGTGTGTGTGTGTGTGTGTGTATTTGAGCAGAAATTCAATTGCGTTTATTGTTCAGGCAGCTTTTATGAGGATGAAACATGAAATACATATTTTCTGCTCAGTAATAATAGAGGAGAGGAGCTAAAACACGAGAAATGAAACCACTTTGCAATTATTATTTTTTGAAGTTGTTTTATTACATTGAGCGCAGCGAGGACTCTTCAAACCCGGGGGGTCACACCTGCAGATACCTGGGCCTCCTTTTAACTGCATGATAATCCTGTTGTAAAAATATGTTGTGATGCAGGAATCAAGGTTTTTTTCTTATTATTTCTTATTATTTGTATTTTCGTATGAACCAAATCAGAACAGACCGGCTGAGCATGTCACAGGACGCTTCATTTGTTCCTTTAAAGGAGACGTATGGAGATTTTTTGTGATTGTTAAAGTCAAAAGAGTTAAAAAGCCCAAAGTCTGTGGAGGAGAGAGAGAGAAACCACTAAAGCTCCTGTAAAATAAAAGCCTGACACGGGTTTGAGACGGAGGCTGAAAGGAGGCGCTGCAGCATAAGAGCAATTAGAACACTAATTCAAATTAATAGACTAGTTTTCTCCTGTAAGTTTTGGAGGTGAAGTATTAAACAAAAGCAAAGGTGAGCACATCTAGAGAACAAGCCACAGGTGAACATCATCGTCACCACTCAGACTGCAGGCTCCTGTAGAAATGAATTGTTCGGGTGCAGACGGATGGATGTAGGAGGGGAAAGAACGTGATTCATAACCCACACAATGCTTCTGTGTGGTAATAAGTCAGAATGTGCTCAGGGAGGAAGTGTGTCGGAGAATTTAAATTCAAAGAATGAAAATATTGTGCAGCCGTCGAGCCTGAAGAAGCAAACATCAGATTGAGATGTGTGGAAGCTCCGGACTCTCGGGGGTCGACGCTGACGAGATGAATTCTCCACGTAAAAACATTAAAGAAGACGACATCACAGGCCCGGGTGAAGGACACACACAGCCTCACAACAAACACACAAAGGAGCAGAAAGACACAAGTGGACTGTGGTTGTTTCTTTCCCCCAAAACCGAATCTCAAGTTAGAAGGAGTTTGAAGGAGTTGAGCTCTGAAGATCCTTTTACCAGTTGTGCACGAAAACAAACATCCGTTCAGAGCCCGAATCAGATCTTCATTAAAACGAGTGAACCCACTTATTAGCTCACATGTCATGAATAATGCAGCTGGATATGAAACAGAGCATCATGAATTATAGAGAGTTTATCCAGAAAGCTCCATCTCCAGTGGACGTTGGATTTCTGGAGATGAACGAGAGGAGACGAGTCTTTAATCCCACGTCCACGGTTTGTGTGTGAAGAGCGTGAGACGTGATCGTCTACACAACATGTGTTTACAAGTGGTCCTCTGCTCGCAGTGATGAAGCGGTGGCTGGTGGGTCATGAGGGTCGAGCAGGTCGAGGGTTCGATTCCCGGGGCAAGAACCCTGGAAGTGGTTGTGAAATGATGCGTGAGAGATGGAGGTAGAATAACTTTCTGAATGTCTTATATGAACGTGAACTCTGAGCGATCGTCTGATTGAGGTCATTAAGACTTCACCCACTCCACTATGTGTTTGAGGTGTATAAACACGATCACTGTGTGCTATGGTTACACCTGCCGTCCACATGTATCAGACACACAGCGTGTGGATATTATTAGGGAGTGGTCCCATAGGAAGAGTGCGTATATGCGAGTCCGGTGTTAAGTGGAGGTGTGGTTTAGGGTGGGTGTGTGTGAGTGGGGGTGGGGTGGGGTGGGGTGGGGTGGGGTGGGGTGGGGTGGGGTGGGGTGGGGTGGGGTGGGGGGGGGGGGGTGGGGTGGGGTGGGGTGGGGTGGGGTGGGGTGGGGTGTGGGGTGGGGTGGGGTGGGGTGGGGGGGGGGGGGTGGGGTGGGGTGGGGTGGGGTGGGGTGGGGTGGGGTGGGGTGGGGTGGGGGGGGGGTGGGTGGGGGGGGTGGGGTGGGGTGGGGTGGGGTGGGGTGTGGGGTGTGGGGTGGGGTGTGGGGGGGGGTGGGGTGGGTGGGGGGTTTAATTTTGGTTTTTGTTTTTGGGGTATAGTGGGGGGGGGGGGGTGTTGGGTTGGGGTTGGGTGGGGGGGGGGGGGTTTTGTTGGGGGGGGGGGTGGGGGGGTTTTGGGGGGATGGGTGGGTTGTTGGTGTGGGAAGGGGGGGGGGGGGGGGGGGGTGTTTTCTTTGGGTTTTGGTTAATTTGTAAGGTGGTGGGAATGTAATTGGGGGAGGGGGGGGGGGGCTTTTTTATTTTGTTAGGGGGGGGGGGGGGGGGGGGGGTAGGTGTGGTGTGGGGGGTTGGTTGGGGAGGGGGGTTGGGGGGTGTGGGGTGTGTGTGGGGGGGTTTGTGTTGTGTGGGTGAATGGGGGGGGGTTTTTTTGTGGGGTGTGGGGGTTCTTTGGGGGTGGTGGTGGTTTGGTGGGGGATTTTGGGGGGTGGGGGGGGGAGGGGGGGTGGGTGGGGGGGGGGGTGGGGGGGGGGGGGGGGTGGGTTTTTTTTTTTTTTTTTTTTTTTTCTCCTATTTTTTTTTTTTAAAATTTTTTTATTTTTTTTTTAATTATTTTTTTTTTTTTTTAAATTTTTTTAAAAAAATTTAAAATAAATTTTTTTAAAAAAAAAATAAAAAAAATAATAATATTTTAACTATTTGGGTTTATACTTTAAATTAAAAAAATATTTAAAAAAAAAATTTATTTTTAATTAAATTATATAAATTTTTTTTTTTTAAAAAAAATTATAAAAAAAAAATAATAAAAAAAAAAATAAAAAAAATATATTAAAAAAATTCAAATTATATACATTTATTTATATTATTATTTTTTTTTTTAAAATATTATTTATATTTTTATTTAATTTTTATTTTATTAATATTTTTTTATTATTTTTTTTTATTTTTTATTATTTTTTATTTTTTTTTATTTTTATTTATTTTTATTTTAATATTTTTTATTTTTATTTTTTTATTATTATTTTTTAATTTTTTATTTTTTTATATTTTTTTTTATTTTATTTATTTATATTTTTTATTTTTATTTTTTTATATTTTTATTTTTTATTTTATTTTTTTTATTTATATTATTTTTATTTTTTTTAATATTTTTTTATTTTTATTTTATATTTATTTATATTTTTTTATATTTTTTTATAATTTATTTTTTATATTTATATTATTTTTTTTATTTTATATATTATATTTTTATTTTATTTATTATTTATTTTTATTTTTTTATTATTTTATTTATATATATTATTATTTATTATATTTTATTTTTATGATATTTATATTTAACTATAATCTATAAATATTTAAATTTATATTTGTTTATTTCTACTTTTTCTCCACATTTTATAAATATTTGTGGGTATGTGAGAGTTGTGGGTAATTTTCGCAGTGTAAGCCCACTCGGGGAGGGAATGGTAGGAGCGTGTATTTCATTTGTTGATGTGAGTTTTTCTACTATATCTCTCTATTTGATTATATATTATGTTTAAGTATTTTATTTTTTTATTTATATTTTATGTTTTGCTCATTTATAATTTTAAATTTAAAATATTATATATATCCCACAATAGAGAATAGACATAGACTAAAAAAGATACATATTACACCAATGAAAAATACAAAAAAAAAAAAAAAAAAAAAACAAAAAAAAAAAAAAAAAAAAACCCAAAAAAAACCCAAAAAAAAAAAAAAAAAAAAAAAAAAAAAAACATAAAAAAAAAAACAACAAAAAAAAAAAAAAAAAAAAAAAAAAAAAAAAAAAAAGTGTGAAAAAAAAAAAAAAAAACACACACACCCCACCAAAAAAAAAAAAAAAAAAACCACAAAAAAAAAAAACAAAAAAAAAAAAAAAAAAAAAAAACAAAACCCAACAAACAAAAAAAAAAAAAAAAAAAAAAAACCCCCCCAAAACAAAAAAAAAAAAAAAACAAAAAAAAACAAAAAAAAACAACACACAAAAAAAAAAAAAAAAAAAAAAAAACACAACAAAAAAACACCAACAAAAAACCCAAAAAAAAAAAAAAAAAAAAAAAAAAAAAAAAAAAAAAAAAAAAAAAAAAAAAAAAAAAAAAAAAAAAAAAAAAAAAAAAAAAAAAAAAAAAAAAAAAGTGTTAAATGTTTTGTATTTGTTTTTTTAAAAAAAACAACCCCCCCCCCCCCCCCCCCACCCCCCCCAAACCCACACAAACCCACCACACAAAAAAAAAAACCCCAAGGTATTGGGGGAAGTGGGTTATATTATATATCCCCCCAAATTTCCCCCCCCCCCCCCACACCCCACCCCACACTCCCCCCCCCCCACACACCCCACACACACACCCCCACCCCACACACACTCACCACACACACCCCACACCCCCCACACCCCACACCCCACACCCCCCCCCCACCCCACCCCACACCCCACACCCCCACCCCACACACACACCACCCCACCCCACCCCACACACACACCCCACACACACACCCCACACCCCCCCCACCCCTACGCCCCCCCCCCACCCCTCCCCCCCCCCACCCTCCCCACCCCCCACCCTCCCCTCCCCCCGCCCCCCCCCCTCGTCCCCCACCCCAACCCCCCCCTCCCTCACCCCGACCTCCCCCTCCACCCTCACCCTCCCTTCCCCCCCCGCCCCCGCCCCCACCCCCCCCCCCCATCACCCCCCTACCCCCCCCCCCCCCCCACTCCCCACCCCACGACCCCCTATTCCCCCCCGCCCGCTCTCCACCACCCCGACCCCCCCCACCCCCCCCGCACCCCCCCCCCCACCGGCCCCCGCCCCCCCGCGTCCTTCCCCCCACCACCCCCCCCCCCCCCCCCACCCGCGCCACGCCCCCCCCCGCCCCCCCCCCCTCTCACCCCACCCCGCCCCCCCCCCCCACACTCCCTCACGCCGATCTCCCCCCACCCCACCCCCGCCCCCCATCCCGCGCCCGCCCCGACCCCCGCCCCCCCGGCCTGACCCGAGTTCGTCGCACCCTCTCGGCACGACCCCCGCCCCCGTCCCCCTCCCGGCCCTGCCCCCCGCACCTCCGGCTCGGTCCCGCCTTTTGGCGAGGCCACCCCCGACGCTGGTCCTTAGCGACCGCCCCCGCCCTGCTCCACCCGCCCGACGCCCCCTCACCGCAGACCCCTCCCCCCACCCGAGAGTTTCGCGCTGGTCAGTCGCCCTCTAACGCACGAACGGACCCCTCGCGCCATGTGCCACCCACACAAACCACGGACCCCATTCGCCCGCCCCGCAACACCGATCCCCCCCCCGAACCCGAGCGCACCGCCCCCCGCCTAACATCGGGCCTACTCCGCCGCCCACCTTCCCCCCGAGTTCGCAACCCCTCCCCCCGCACCCGGATCGTCCCCCCCTCCGCCTCCGACCCCCCTTATACGTCCAATACCCCGGCGCGTTCCCCTCGGCCCCCACGATCCCCCCCGGCGCCCCGCCCCCGCGCCCTCACGAGTCATACCTTCGTGCCGGACGGTGCCCCCACCTGGCCCACGCCCGCCCCAGACTAGCCTTCGCGCTCGATGTACGACGTACCCCGACGTCGCCTCCCCCCACCCCCCCCCACCCGAGTCCTCCTCTGCCGCCCAGCCGCTCCCGCGATCGGCCCCCGTCTCGCCGCACCCCCCACCCCCGCACGCCCCGTCGCGCGAATTTCCGATCCCCCACCGCGAGCCGCGCCAGACGTCCTAGGGTCGCGTCAATACACCCCGGCG
>JBAMIH010000224.1:0-42500 GCA_038501795.1 Pseudopleuronectes americanus
ACAGCTCCAACCACAGCAACTACAGCTCCAACCACAGCAACTACAGCCCAACTACAACAACAACTACAGCCCAACAACAGAACACACTCCAACCACAGCAACTACAGTCCCAACTACACAACTACAGCTCCAACCACAGCAACTACAGCTCCAACCACAGCAACTACAGCTCCAACCACAGCAACTACAGTCCCAACTACAACAACTACAGCTCCAACCACAGCAACTACAGCCCCAACCACAGCAACTACAGCCCCAACAACTACAGCTCCAACCACAGTAACTACAGCTCCATCCACAGCAACTACATCCCCAACTACAACAACCACAGCACCAACTACAACAACTACAGCTCCAACCACAGCAACTACAGCTCCAAACACAACAACTACAGCCCAAACTACAACAACTACAGCCCAACTACAACAACAGCTCCAACCACAACAACTACAGCTCCAACCACAGCAACCACAGCCCCAACGACAACAAATATAGCGACAACTACAACAACTACAGCTCCAACCACAGCAACTACAGCCCAAACTACAACAACTACAGTCCCAACTACAACAACTACAGCTCCAACCATAGCAACTACAGCTCCAACCACAGCAACTACAGCCCCAACTACAGCGCCAACAACTACAGCTCCAACCACAGTAACTACAGCTCCATACACAGCAACTACAGCCCCAACTACAACAACTACAGCTCCAACCACAGCAACTACAGCTCCAACCACAGCAACTACAGCCCCAACTACAACAACTACAGCTCCAACCACAGCAACTACAGCTCCAACCACTGCAACTACAGCCCCAACAACTACAGCCCCAACAACTTCAGCTCCAACCACAGTAGCAACAGCTCCAACCACAGCAACTACAGCCCCAAACTACAACAACTACAGTCCCAACTACAACAACTACAGCTCCAACCATAGCAACTACAGCTCCAACCACAGCAACTACAGCCCCAACTACAGCTCCAACAACTACAGCTCCAACCACAGTAACTACAGCTCCATACACAGCAACTACAGCCCCAACTACAACAACTACAGCTCCAACCACAGCAACTACAGCTCCAACCACTGCAACTACAGCCCCAACAACTACAGCTCCAACCACAGTAGCAACAGCTCCATCCACAGCAACTACAGCCCCATCAACAACCACAGCCCCAACAACTACAGCCCCAACTACAACAACTACAGCTCCAACCACAGCAACTACAGCTCCAACCACTGCAACTACAGCCCCAACAACTACAGCCCCAACAACTTCAGCTCCAACCACAGTAGCAACAGCTCCATCCACAGCAACTACAACCCCAACTACAACAACCACAGCCCCAACTACAACAACTACAGCCCCAACTACAACAACTACAGCTCCAACCACAGCAACTACAGCTCCAACCACTGCAACTACAGCCCCAACAACATTCAGCTCCAACCACAGTAGCAACAGCTCCATCCACAGCAACTACAACCCCAACTACAACAACCACAGCCCCAACTACAACAATACAGCCCCAACCACAGCAACTGCAGTCCCCAACTACAACAACTACAGCTCCAACCACAGCAACTACAGCCCCAACTACAAGTACAGTCCCAAATACAACAACTACAGCTCCAACCACAGCAACTACAGCTCCAACCACAGCAACTACAGCCCCAAACTACAACAACTACAGTCCCAACTACAATAACTACAGCTCCAACCATAGCAACTACAGCTCCAACCACAGCAACTACAGCCCAACTACACAACAACTACAGTCCCAACTACAATAACTACAGCTCCAACCACAGCAACTACAGCCCCAACTACAACAACTACAGCCCCAACCACAGCAACTACAGCTCCAACCACAGCAACTACAGCTCCAACCACAGCAACTACAGCTCCAACCACAGCAACTACAGTCCCAACTACAACAACTACAGCTCCAACCACAGCAACTACAGCCCCAACAACAGCAACTACAGTCCCAACTATAACAGCTCCAACCACAGCAACTACAGCTCCAACCACAGCAACCACAGCCCCAACGACAACAAATATAGCACAACTACAACAACTACAGCTCCAACCACAGCAACTACAGCCCAACACAACTACAGCCCAACAACTACAGCTCCAACCAAGCAACTACAGCTCCAACCACAGCAACTACAGCCCCAACTACAGCTAACAACTACAGCCCAACCAAGCAACTACAGCTCCAACCACAGCAACTACAGCCCCAACTACAGCCCAACAACTACAGCTCCAACCACAGTAACTACAGCTCCATACACAGCAACTACAGCCCCAACTACAACAAATACAGCTCCAACACAGCAACACAGCCCCAACACAACAAATAAGCACAACTACAACAACTACAGCTCCAACCACAGCAACTACAGCCCAAACTACAACAACTACAGTCCCAACTACAACAACTACAGCTCCAACCATAGCAACTACAGCTCCAACCACAGCAACTACAGCCCCAACTACAGCTCCAACAACTACAGCTCCAACCAAGCAACTACAGCTCCAACCACAGTAACTACAGCTCCATACACAGCAACTACAGCCCCAACTAAAACAACTACAGCTCCAACCACAGCAACTACAGCTCCAACCACTGCAACTACAGCCCCAATCAACTACAGCTCCAACCACAGTAGCAACAGCTCCATCCACAGCAACTACAACCCCAACTACAACAACCACAGCCCCAACTACAACAATTACAGCTCCAACCACAGCATCTACTGCCCCAACTACAACAAGTACAGTCCCAAAACATACACAACAACTACAGCTCCAACCATAGCAACTACAGCTCCAACCACAGCAACTACAGCCCCAACTACAGCTCCAACAACTACAGCAACACTAACAGCTCCAACACAGCAACTACAGCCCCAACTACAACAACGACAGCTCCAACCACAGCAACTACAGCTCCAACCACTGCAACTACAGCCCCAACAACTACAGCTCCAACCACAGTAGCAACAGCTCCATCCACTGCAACTACAGCCCCAACAACTACAGCCCCAACAACTTCAGCTCCAACCACAGTAGCAACAGCTCCATCCACAGCAACTACAACCCCAACTACAACAATTACAGCCCCAACTACAACAGCTACAGCTCCAACCACAGCAACTACAGCTCCAACCACTGCAACTACAGCCCCAACAACTACAGCCCCAACAACTTCAGCTCCAACCACAGTAGCAACAGCTCCATCCACAGCAACTACAACCCCAACTACAACAACCACAGCCCCAACTACAACAATTACAGCTCCAACCACAGCAACTACTGCCCCAACTACAACAAGTACAGTCCCAAATACAACAACTACAGCTCCAACCATAGCAACTACAGCTCCAACCACAGCAACTACAGCCCACAACTACACCAACTACAGCTCCAACCACAGCAACTACAGCTCCATACACAGCAACTACAGCCCCAACTACAACAACTACAGCTCCAACCACAGCAACTACAGCTCCAACCACAGCAACTACAGCCCCAACAACTACAGCCCAAACAACTACAGCTCCAACCACAGTAACAACAGCTCCATACCACAGCAACTACAGCCCCAACTACAACAACCACAGCCCCAACTACAACAACTACAGCCCCAACCACAGCAACTACAGTCCCAACTACAACAACTACAGCTCCAACCACAGCAACTACAGTCCCAACTAAACAGCTCCAACCACAGCAACTACAGCTCCAACCACAGCAACTACAGCCCCAACACAGCAACTACAGCCCCAACGACAACAAATATAGCGACAACTACAACAACTACAGCTCCAACCACAGCAACTACAGCCCAAACTACAACAACTACAGTCCCAACTACAACAACTACAGCTCCAACCATAGCAACTACAGCTCCAACCACAGCAACTACAGCCCCAACTACAGCTCCAACAACTACAGCTCCAACCACAGTAACTACAGCTCCATACACAGCAACTACAGCCCCAACTACAACAACTACAGCTCCAACCACAGCAACTACAGCTCCAACCACTGCAACTACAGCCCCAACAACTACAGCCCCAACAACTACAGCTCCAACCATAGCAACTACAGCTCCAACCACAGCAACTACAGCCCCAACTACAGCTCCAACAACTACAGCTCCAACCACAGTAACTACAGCTCCATACACAGCAACTACAGCCCCAACTACAACAACTACAGCTCCAACCACAGCAACTACAGCTCCAACCACTGCAACTACAGCCCCAACAACTACAGCCCCAACAACTACAGCTCCAACCACAGTAACAACAGCTCCATCCACAGCAACTACAACCCCAACTACAACAAACACAGCCCCAACTACAACACTACAGCCCCAACTACAACAACTACAGCTCCAACCACAGCAACTACAGCTCCAACCACTGCAACTACAGCCCAAACTACAACAACCACAGCCCCAACTACAACAATTGCAGTCCTAACTACAACAACCCTAGCTCCAGCCACACCAACCACAGCGCCCAACGACAACAAATACAGCGACAACTACAACAACTACAGCTCCAACCACAGCAA
The DNA here is from genome assembly GCA_038501795.1 of Pseudopleuronectes americanus. Classification (NCBI taxonomy): domain Eukaryota; kingdom Metazoa; phylum Chordata; class Actinopteri; order Pleuronectiformes; family Pleuronectidae; genus Pseudopleuronectes; species Pseudopleuronectes americanus. The sequence continues at coordinate 4,602 of JBAMIH010000224.1, forward strand.
CTACTGCCCCAACTACAACAAGTACAGTCCTAAATACAAGAACTACAGCTCCAACCATAGCAACTACAGCTCCAACCACAGCAACTACAGCTCCAACCACAGCAACTACAGTCCCAACAATAACAGCTCCAACCACAGCAACTACAGCTCCAACCACAGCAACTACAGTCCCAACTACAACAACTACAGCTCCAACCACAGCAACTACAGCTCCAACCACAGCAACTACAGCTTCAACCACAGCAACTACAGTCCCAACTACAACAACTACAGCTCCAACCACAGCAACTACAGCCCCAACAACAGCAACTACAGTCCCAACTATAACAGCTCCAACCACAGCAACTACAGCTCCAACCACAGCAACCACAGCCCCAACGACAACAAATATAGCAACAACTACAACAACTACAGCTCCAACCACAGCAACTACAGCCCAAACTACAACAACTACAGTCCCAAATACAACAACTACAGCTCCAACCACAGCAACTACAGCCCCAACTACAGCTCCAACAACTACAGCTCCAACCAGAGTAACAACAGCTCCATACACAGCAACTACAGCCCCAACTACAGCTCCAACCACAGCAACTACAGCTCCAACCACAGCAACTACAGCCCAAACTACAACAACTACAGTCCCAACTACAATAACTACAGCTCCAACCATAGCAACTACAGCTCCAACCACAGCAACTACAGCCCCAACTACAGCTCCAACAACTACAGCTCCAACCACAGTAACTACAGCTCCATACACAGCAACTACAGCCCCAACTAAAACAACTACAGCTCCAACCACAGCAACTACAGCTCCAACCACTGCAACTACAGCCCCAATAACTACAGCCCCAACAACTTCAGCTCCAACCACAGTAGCAACAGCTCCATCAACAGCAACTACAACCCCAACTACAACAACCACAGCCCCAACTACAACAATTACAGCTCCAACCACAGCATCTACTGCCCCAACTACAACAAGTACAGTCCCAAATACCCCAACTACAGCTCCAACAACTACAGCTCCAACCATAGCAACTACAGCTCCAACCACAGCAACTACAGCCCCAACTACAGCTCCAACAACTACAGCTCCAACCACAGTAACTACAGCTCCATACACAGCAACTACAGCCCCAACTACAACAACGACAGCTCCAACCACAGCAACTACAGCTCCAACCACTGCAACTACAGCCCCAACAACTACAGCTCCAACCACAGTAGCAACAGCTCCATCCACTGCAACTACAGCCCCAACAACTACAGCCCCAACAACTTCAGCTCCAACCACAGTAGCAACAGCTCCATCCACAGCAACTACAACCCCAACTACAACAATTACAGCCCCAACTACAACAGCTACAGCTCCAACCACAGCAACTACAGCTCCAACAACTACAGCTCCAACCACAGTAACTACAGCTCCATACACAGCAACTACAGCTCCAACCACTGCAACTACAGCCCCAATAACTACAGCCCCAACAACTTCAGCTCCAACCACAGTAGCAACAGCTCCATCAACAGCAACTACAACCCCAACTACAACAACCACAGCCCCAACTACAACAATTACAGCTCCAACCACAGCATCTACTGCCCCAACTACAAGTACAGTCCCAAATACAACAACTACAGCTCCAACCATAGCAACTACAGCTCCAACCACAGCAACTACAGCCCCAACTACAGCTCCAACAACTACAGCTCCAACCATAGCAACTACAGCTCCAACCACAGCAACTACAGCCCCAACTACAGCTCCAACAACTACAGCTCCAACCACAGTAACTACAGCTCCATACACAGCAACTACAGCCCCAACTACAACAACGACAGCTCCAACCACAGCAACTACAGCTCCAACCACTGCAACTACAGCCCCAACAACTTCAGCTCCAACCACAGTAGCAACAGCTCCATCCACAGCAACTACAACCCCAACTACAACAATTACAGCCCCAACTACAACAGCTACAGCTCCAACCACAGCAACTACAGCTCCAACCACTGCAACTACAGCCCCAACAACTACAGCCCTAACAACTTCAGCTCCAACCACAGTAGCAACAGCTCCATCCACAGCAACTACAACCCCAACTACAACAACCACAGCCCCAACTACAACAATTACAGCTCCAACCACAGCAACTACTGCCCCAACTACAACAAGTACAGTCCCAAATACAACAACTACAGCTCCAACCATAGCAACTACAGCTCCAACCACAGCAACTACAGCCACTACTACACCAACTACAGCTCCAACCACAGCAACTACAGATCCATACACAGCAACTACAGCCCCAACTACAACAACTACAGCTCCAACCACAGCAACTACAGCTCCAACCACTGCAACTACAGCCCCAACAACTACAGCCCAAACAACTTCAGCTCCAACCACAGTAGCAACAGCTCCATCCACAGCAACTACAACCCCAACTACAACAACCACAGCCCCAATTACAACAATTACAGCCCCAACCACAGGAACTGCAGTCCCAACTACAACAACTACAACTCCAACCACAGCAACTACAGTCCCCAACTATAACAGCTCCAACCACAGCAACTACAGCTCCAACCACAGCAACTACAGCCCCAACTACTACAAATACAGCTCCAACCACAGCAACCACAGACCCAACGACAACAAATATAGCGACAACTACAACAACTACAGCACCAACCGCAGCAACTACAGCCCAAACTACAACAACTACAGTCCCAACTACAACAACTACAGCTCCAACCATAGCAACTACAGCTCCAACCACAGCAACTACAGCCCCAACTACAGCTGCAACAACTACAGCTCCAACCACAGTAAGTACAGCTCCATACACAGCAACTACAGCCCCAACTACAACAACTACAGCTCCAACCACAGCAACTACAGCTCCAACCACTGCAACTACAGCCCCAACAACTACAGCCCCAACAACTACAGCTCCAACCACAGTAACAACAGCTCCATCCACAGCAACTACAACCCCAACTACAACAAACACAGCCCCAAACTACAACAATTACAGCCCCAACTACAACAACTACAGCTCCAACCACAGCAACTACAGCTCCAACCACTGCAACTACAGCCCAAACTACAACAACCACAGCCCCAACTACAACAATTGCAGTCCTAACTACAACAACTCTAGCTCCAGCCACACCAACCACAGCGCCAACGACAACAAATATAGCGACAACTACAACAACTACAGCTCCAACCACAGCAACTACTGCCCCAACTACAACAAGTACAGTCCTAAATACAAGAACTACAGCTCCAACCATAGCAACTACAGCTCCAACCACAGCAACTGCAGCTCCAACCACAGCAACTACAGTCCCCAACAATAACAGCTCCAACCACAGCACCTACAGCTCCAACCACAGCAACTACAGTCCCAACTACAACAACTACAGCTCCAACCACAACAACTACAGCTCCAACCACAGCAACTACAGCTCCAACCACTGCAACTACAGCCCCAACAACTACAGCTCCAACCACAGTAACAACAGCTCCATCCACAGCAAATACAACCCCAACTACAACAAACACAGCCCAAACTACAACAATTACAGCCCCAACTACAACAACTACAGCTCCAACCACAGCAACTACAGCTCCAACCACTGCAACTACAGCCCAAACTACAACAACCACAGCCCCAACTACAACAATTGCAGTCCTAACTACAACAACCCTAGCTCCAGCCACACCAACCACAGCGCCAACGACAACAAATATAGCGACAACTACAACAACTACAGCTCCAACCACAGCAACTACTGCCCCAACTACAACAAGTACAGTCCCAAATACAAGAACTACAGCTCCAACCATAGCAACTACAGCTCCAGCCACAGCAACTACAGCTCCAACCACAGCAACTACAGTCCCAACAATAACAGCTCCAACCACAGCAACTACAGCTCCAACCACAGCAACTACAGTCCCAACTACAACAACTACAGCTCCAACCACAGCAACTACAGCTCCAACCACAGCAACTACAGCTTCAACCACAGCAACGACAGTCCCAACTACAACACTACAGCTCCAACCACAGCAACTACAGCCCCAACAACAGCAACTACAGTCCCAACTATAACAGCTCCAACCACAGCAACTACAGCTCCAACCACAGCAACCACAGCCCCAACGACAACAAATATAGCAAAAACTACAACAACTACAGCTCCAACCACAGCAACTACAGCCCAAACTACAACAACTACAGTCCCAAATACAACAACTACAGCTCCAACCACAGCAACTACAGCCCCAACTACAGCTCCAACAACTACAGCTCCAACCAGAGTAACAACAGCTCCATACACAGCAACTACAGCCCCAACTACAGCTCAAACCACAGCAACTACAGCTCCAACCACAGCAACTACAGCCCAAACTACAACAACTACAGTCCCAACTACAATAACTACAGCTCCAACCATAGCAACTACAGCTCCAACCACAGCAACTACAGCCCCAACTACAGCTCCAACAACTACAGCTCCAACCACAGTAACTACAGCTCCATACACAGCAACTACAGCCCCAACTAAAACAACTACAGCTCCAACCACAGCAACTACAGCTCCAACCACTGCAACTACAGCCCCAATAACTACAGCCCCAACAACTTCAGCTCCAACCACAGTAGCAACAGCTCCATCAACAGCAACTACAACCCCAACTACAACAACCACAGCCCCAACTACAACAATTACAGCTCCAACCACAGCATCTACTGCCCCAACTACAACAAGTACAGTCCCAAATACCCCAACTACAGCTCCAACAACTACAGCTCCAACCATAGCAACTACAGCTCCAACCACAGCAACTACAGCCCCAACTACAGCTCCAACAACTACAGCTCCAACCACAGTAACTACAGCTCCATACACAGCAACTACAGCCCCAACTACAACAACGACAGCTCCAACCACAGCAACTACAGCTCCAACCACTGCAACTACAGCCCCAACAACTACAGCTCCAACCACAGTAGCAACAGCTCCATCCACTGCAACTACAGCCCCAACAACTACAGCCCCAACAACTTCAGCTCCAACCACAGTAGCAACAGCTCCATCCACAGCAACTACAACCCCAACTACAACAATTACAGCCCCAACTACAACAGCTACAGCTCCAACCACAGCAACTACAGCTCCAACAACTACAGCTCCAACCAGAGTAACTACAGCTCCATACACAGCAACTACAGCTCCAACCACTGCAACTACAGCCCCAATAACTACAGCCCCAACAACTTCAGCTCCAACCACAGTAGCAACAGCTCCATCAACAGCAACTACAACCCCAACTACAACAACCACAGCCCCAACTACAACAATTACAGCTCCAACCACAGCATCTACTGCCCCAACTACAAGTACAGTCCCAAATACAACAACTACAGCTCCAACCATAGCAACTACAGCTCCAACCACAGCAACTACAGCCCCAACTACAGCTCCAACAACTACAGCTCCAACCATAGCAACTACAGCTCCAACCACAGCAACTACAGCCCCAACTACAGCTCCAACAACTACAGCTCCAACCACAGTAACTACAGCTCCATACACAGCAACTACAGCCCCAACTACAACAACGACAGCTCCAACCACAGCAACTACAGCTCCAACCACTGCAACTACAGCCCCAACAACTACAGCTCCAACCACAGTAGCAACAGCTCCATCCACTGCAACTACAGCCCCAACAACTACAGCCCCAACAACTTCAGCTCCAACCACAGTAGCAACAGCTCCATCCACAGCAACTACAACCCCAACTACAACAATTACAGCCCCAACTACAACAGCTACAGCTCCAACCACAGCAACTACAGCTCCAACCACTGCAACTACAGCCCCAACAACTACAGCCCCAACAACTTCAGCTCCAACCACAGTAGCAACAGCTCCATCCACAGCAACTACAACCCCAACTACAACAACCACAGCCCCAACTACAACAATTACAGCTCCAACCACAGCAACTACTGCCCCAACTACAACAAGTACAGTCCCAAATACAACAACTACAGCTCCAACCATAGCAACTACAGCTCCAACCACAGCAACTACAGCCACTACTACACCAACTACAGCTCCAACCACAGCAACTACAGATCCATACACAGCAACTACAGCCCCAACTACAACAACTACAGCTCCAACCACAGCAACTACAGCTCCAACCACTGCAACTACAGCCCCAACAACTACAGCCCCAAACAACTTCAGCTCCAACCACAGTAGCAACAGCTCCATCCACAGCAACTACAACCCCAACTACAACAACCACAGCCCCAATTACAACAATTACAGCCCCAACCACAGGAACTGCAGTCCCAACTACAACAACTACAACTCCAACCACAGCAACTACAGTCCCAACTATAACAGCTCCAACCACAGCAACTACAGCTCCAACCACAGCAACTACAGCCCCAACTACTACAAATACAGCTCCAACCACAGCAACCACAGACCCAACGACAACAAATATAGCGACAACTACAACAACTACAGCACCAACCGCAGCAACTACAGCCCAAACTACAACAACTACAGTCCCAACTACAACAACTACAGCTCCAACCATAGCAACTACAGCTCCAACCACAGCAACTACAGCCCCAACTACAGCTGCAACAACTACAGCTCCAACCACAGTAAGTACAGCTCCATACACAGCAACTACAGCCCCAACTACAACAACTACAGCTCCAACCACAGCAACTACAGCTCCAACCACTGCAACTACAGCCCCAACAACTACAGCCCCAACAACTACAGCTCCAACCACAGTAACAACAGCTCCATCCACAGCAACTACAACCCCAACTACAACAAACACAGCCCCAAACTACAACAATTACAGCCCCAACTACAACAACTACAGCTCCAACCACAGCAACTACAGCTCCAACCACTGCAACTACAGCCCAAACTACAACAACCACAGCCCCAACTACAACAATTGCAGCTCCTAACTACAACAACTCTAGCTCCAGCCACACCAACCACAGCGCCAACGACAACAAATATAGCGACAACTACAACAACTACAGCTCCAACCACAGCAACTACTGCCCCAACTACAACAAGTACAGTCCTAAATACAAGAACTACAGCTCCAACCATAGCAACTACAGCTCCAACCACAGCAACTGCAGCTCCAACCACAGCAACTACAGTCCCAACAATAACAGCTCCAACCACAGCACCTACAGCTCCAACCACAGCAACTACAGTCCCAACTACAACAACTACAGCTCCAACCACAGCAACTACAGCTCCAACCACAGCAACTACAGCTCCAACCACAGTCCCATCTACAACAACTGCAGCTACAACCACAGCAACGACAGTCCCAACTACAACAACTACAGCTCCAACCACAGCAACTACAGCTCCAACCACAGCAACTACAGTCCCAACTACAACAACCACAGCTCCAACCACAGCAACAACACCTCCAACCACAGCACCTACAGCTCCAACCACAGCAACTACAGCCCAAACTACAACAACCACAGCCCCAACTACAACAATTACAGCCCCAAGTTCAACAACTAAAGATCCAACCACAGGAACTACAGCTCCTACTACAACAACTACAGCTCCAACCACAGCAATTACAGCTCCAACCACAGCAACTACAGCTCTAACCACAGCAAATACAGTCCCAACTACAACAACTGCAGCTACAATCAAACCAACTACAGCCCCAACCACACCAACTACAGCCCCAACAACTACAACTCGAACCACAGCAACTACAGCTCCAACCACAGCAACTACAGGTTCAACCAAAGCAACTACAGTCCCATCTACAACAACTGCAGGTACAACCAAAGCAACTACAGCCCCAACCACAGCAATTACAGCCCCAACAACTACAGCTCCAACAACAGCAACTACAGCTCCAACCACTGCAACTACAGTCCTGACTACAACAATTACAGCTACAACCACAGCAACTACAACCCCAACCACAGCAACTACAGCCCAAACTACAACCACAGCCCCAACGACAACATTTAAAGCCCCAACTACAACAACTACAGCTCCAACCACAGCAACTGCAGTCCCAACTACGACAACTACAGCTCCAACCACAGCAACTACATCACCAACCACAGCAACTACAGTTCCAACAATAACAGCTCCAACCACAGCAACTACAGCTCCAACCACAGCAACTACAGTCCCAACTACAACAACTACAGCTCCAACATCAGCAACTACAGCTTCAACCACAGCAACTACAGCTCCAACCACAGCAACTACAGTCCCTAACTACAACAACTACAGCTCCAACCACATCAACTACAGCTCCAACCACAGCAACTACAGCTCCAACCACAGCAACTACAGTCCTAACTACAACAACCACAGCCCCAACTACAACAATTACAGCCCCAAGTTCAACAACTACGGATCAGACCACAGCAACTGCAGTCCCAACTACGACAACTAAAGCTCCAACCACAGCAATTACATCTCCAACCACAGCAACTACAGTTCCAACAATAACAGCTCCAACCACAGCAACTACAGCCCCAACTACAACAACTACAGCTACAACCACAGCAACTACAGCTCCAACCACAGCAACTAGAGCCCCGACCACAGCAACTACAGCCCCAACAACTACAGCTCCAACCACAGTAACTACAGCTCCATCCACAGCAACTACAGCCCCAACTACAACAACCACAGCTCCAACCAGAGCAACTACACCGCCAACCACAGCAACTACAGCTCCAACCACAGCAACTACAGTCCCGATTACAACAACTACGGCTACAACCACAGCAACTAGAGCCCCGACCACAGCAACTACAGCCCCAACAACTACAGCTCCAACCACAGTAACCACAGCTCCAACCACAGCAACTACACCTCCAACCACAGCAGCTACAGCCCCAACCATAGCAACTACAGCTCTAACCACAGCAACTACAGTCCCAACTATGAAAGCTCCAACGACAGCAACTACAGCTCCAACTACAGTCCCAAGTACAACAACTACAGCTACAACCACACTAACTCCAGCTCCATCCACCGCAACTACAACTTTAATTACAACAACCACAGCTCCAACCACAGCAAATACACCTCCAACCACAGCAACTACAGCCCAAACTACAACAACCACAGCCCCAACTACAACAATTACAGCCCCAAGTTCAATAACTACAGCTCCAACCACAGCAACTACAGCTCCAACTACAACAACTACAGCTACAACCACAGCAACTACAGCTCCAACCACCGCAACTACAGTCCCAACTACAACAACTCCAGCTACAACCACAGCAACAACAGCCCCAACTACAACAAATACAGCTCCAACGACGGCAACTAAAACACCAACAGCTACAGCTCCAACCACAACAACTACGACAACTACTACAACAACTACAGATCCAACTACAGCCCCAGGTAACTGATTTCAAATAGTCATGACTTCATGATGTATATTATCCCAGTATGGTTAAAACAGAACTTGGGCAGGATTATAATTCAACCGGAGATAAATTACAATCTAAAACATAATATATTGGTTATTTATTTTTCATTCATTCATTTGTTAATAGTTGACACAAGCACCACAATGTTAAAAAAAACATTTTGACAATATCCCAGAAAGTATATCAGTGACCACAGTTACTCTATTCACAAGGAGTCCTTTCACATAGAATAACTGTTTTTTTATTCATTGTTGTTTGAATCATTTTCCAAATGTTAAGCGTTGTCAATCCCTGCAGGCCCTGCAGCAATAATCTATCTACAAATGAAAATCACTTCGTCTGGTGAGCTCAGCAATGGAACCATCGCTGAGCATATCAATCAGGTACGTAAAACAGAAATGTTAAAATAACTCTTTAGTTAAATCTCTTCACTCAATATAAACCATGATAATGCATGCACACAATACAAATGGATGGGGTGAATGAAATGAGATTGATCTTCTGATGTCTATTCTGTGCTTTTCTCTCAATTTAGTTTATGAGAACAACGCTCCTGAACAGCACAGCCTTCACAGTGAACGTGAAATCCATTCAAAGGGTCAGAGTTGCCCCGACACCAACAACCACTCCCCCAAATACAACAACCACTACACCAACTACAACAACAACTACAAGGGTCGGAGTTGCCCCATAAAAAGCTCCATGGGGACAGAGACTGTAAAAAAAACAATTGGACTGGTGATAAAGTTTTAACACAATTTAAAAGGGAAGTTCATCATAATGATTTACTATATATGGAAAGAAATACACAACAGATGTTATTTTAATAACAAAACAAAGACCTTCTATACCAATCATTGCAAACTATGATGGGTTGTAATTATTTTTGAAGAACTGGTTTGTCCATTTCCCATTTTTTGTTATCTTTTCAGGGTTTTTTGTGATACTTTTGTTTGTAGTGTTGTGTATTTTGTAAACATGCATGTCTGTGAGCTTATCTGTTGTTTCCGGTTATATGACCTCAGTGTCAGGAGGAGCAAAGCACGATTTAAGTACACTAGTAACCAAAGACAAACTACCACTCTGTTCTTGTAGTAGTGAGGAGTAACACCACCCCATCAAGGAGAGAACAATCCTCTATTGCTTATTTTTGCTTGGATATTTTCATGCATCCTGTGCCCAAGGTCCGAATTCATTGCAATTATTGTCTGCATTTCATGATACGTAATTTAGGAGAGTAAACAGTAGAGTAATTGAAGAGCAGCTCAGTGGTGATTAGTGATTCATGTGTTATTCTGCGTTATCTATTTTAAATTATGAAAAATGCTGTTATATGTTTTTTTGCCTGCTATTGGTGTCTCCTTCAAAAACGTACTATTGTTGTCTGATAAAATAAATATTATATGCTGCAAGCAAGAAAAGGCAACAATAATTTCAGCAAAAGAAAACGTGTTATTTTGTTGCAACACGTTATATCACAGGATTAATTGAGAATAATCATGAGAATAATTACAGATACGTCTGTTGGACTAAACCATCCTAAAGTTATCAAAACTTGTTAAAGGGTTTCCAGAGATGAATCAATTAATAACTTGATTAAATGGAATTTAAAAGAAACAAATGCTAATGGATGGGGTGATGGAGATGAGATTGATCTCCTGATGTCTATTCTGTGTTTTTCTCTCCATTTAGTTTATGAGAACGCTCCGGAACAGCACAGCCTTCACAGTGAACGTGAAATCCATTCAAAGGGTCAGAGTGGCCCCAACAACAACAACAACAACCACTCCCCCAAATACAACAACAACAACCACTACAAGTGTCAGACTTCCCCTATGAAAGCTCCATGGGGACAGTGACTGTACTACAATTGTACTGGTGGTATAGTTTTAACACAATGTAAAAGGGCAGTTCATCATAATGATTTTATTTTATATGGAAAGACATATTTGAGTTTTGTGACAGTTAGCTAAACACATCAGATGTAATTGTGCTCCACTGTGCTGCAAAGATCCACAACATCTATTTCCAAACTCAAGGTGCATGTGAAGGTGTTTTGGGGGAGATGCAGAAGCTTGGAAGTCCCCTCATACACCTTTTATTTTGTTAAATTAAATGTAAAATATTGTAAAACATAGAGAAGTCCATTTGACTCGGAATCTCGAACCAAGTAATTTGATCTGTCAAAGAGGTGTGTTTTTTATTAATTGGTGTCTGTAATTGCCATGCTCTGTATCTGGCGCAGTAGCTGCCATGGTGGCCCAAGTAGACAGGAAACTCTCAAACAGTTTCTCGCTCACTCCTCCCTTCATTTCTCATAATTGTGAGCATACCTGGTTTTTCAGGTTATATGATAACGGCCTCGGTCAATGCTACCTTGTCACGCTCTCTGTATCTGAAGGAGGAGCAAAGCACAACTTAGGTACAATACTAATCAAAGACAAACTACCACTCGGTTCTTGTAGCAGTGAAGAGTAACACAACCCATCATGGAGAGAACAATCCTCTATTGCATATTTTTGATTGGATATTTTCATGCATCCTGTGCCCAAGGTCAGAATTCATTGCTTATATTGTTTGCATTTTATGATATGTAATTAGGAGAGTAAACAGTAGAGTACTTGAAATGCAGCTCAGTGGTGATTAGGGATTCATGTGTGTTATTCTGCGATATCTATTTGAAATTCTGAAAAATGCTGTTATATGTTTTTTTGCCTGCTATTGGTGTCTCCTTCAAAAACTTTTGTCTGATGAAAGAAATATGATTTGCTGCAAGCAACATAATTTAACCAGATGAAAATGTATTATTTTGTTGCAACAGGTTATAACACAGGATTAATTTAGAATAATCATGAGAATAATTACATATACATCTGTTGGACTAAACCACCCTAAAGTTATAGAAACTTGGTAAAGGGTTTCCACATATGAATCAAGTAATTACTTGATTAAATGTAATTTTAAAGAAACAATTCATTAGGTTTACTTGATTTCCAAGATGATATTTGATACTTCAATGGCTCTTTGTCAAGGACATAGGAGAAACATTAACACGTACACAACTGTTAATCATGGCCGGCAGACTCAGGTTCCACTCTCTCACCTTTTTTCCTGTTTTACTTGGTTTATTTGCAGCACTTTTAGACACTGTATACATCGGATTGTTATTAATACTAAAAAAGAGTAAATATAAATTTCCCTTGTAAAAGAGACTCTTCATCTCAATGGGACTAACATGGTTAAATTTAGGCTAATAAGATACAGACCAACATACTTTGACTAAAGGCCAATGTAAGATTTCACGACATCCTTTCAAGGCAACATTAAATTCTTGAAGAGTTGTATCACAGCAGCTCTCTGACACACAGGTTGGAGCTTCTTCTCTTAGATGAGGCCTGGTGTCAGATGGTAGTGATGAAGATGCTGCTTACAGCTTGTTTTCCAGGCTTGGGTCCTAAAATCTTGGGTTTAATTCATTCTACAACTGGTTCACAGCAGTGGCTTGTTAGACATGTTTTTTATAGAACTTGATCAGAACAAGGTTGTTACATATACTTCAGCTTGGCATTGCTCAGTGATTTTGTTTTCTGTTTTGTGCTTTAAATATGTTCAGTTATTTTTGTTCACTTTGTTTCAGTAGCAGCGATTTATTTCCTTGTATCAATCTTGGTAGAAACTGCTGTTTCAATCGTCACCAAATGATAAAACCTGCATGTCTAGAGACACGACTCAAATCTGATAAGTCGTCCTTCCTTATCTACTTTCCCACAAGGTTTTTGTTGTTTCAGCACAAAAACAGATGGATTGATAAGTTTCCCACACAGTTGTAATGAGGCAGTTTGTTCAGGGGAGACAGAGGATATGTGTCATGCTCAAGTCATCTTTGATTTTCTTCTATTCAGCATTCCTTAACTTTTTTTTATCTCTTTCGTAACGTTTCTTTACAAAATCAACATGGACAACTCCATCCCCAGGTTAACAAATTGTCATGACTTCATATGGTATATTGTCCCAGTGTGGTTAAAATAGGATTATAATTCAACTGGAGATTAATTACAATCTATAACCTAATATGGTGGTTATGTATTATTCATTCATTCATTTATTAATGATTGACACAAATACCACATGTTAAAAAAACAACATTTGGCTAATATCCAAGAAAGTAAAGTTTCCTGATGTTATGTGATTGGTCATTGCCTAGGAAAGTTTATAGGTTTACCCTAAACGTTATCCCCACAATGTCAAATTCAAGTTATGCTTCGTTAACAGCTTAAAAACAGACAATGTATCCATTAACCACAACTGTAGTATTTTTGTTGAATATTTAACTACATATTTATGGTCATCTGCATTGATATAATTCATCTGCATTGATATAATTAGTTTAAGCACAGTGCAATTTACAAGAACCTCTTTAATATGTGGTCCAACACCTTAAGTGATGATGTCCCTGTATTACTCAGTGACCACAGTTACTCTATTCACAAGGAGTCTTTATTTATTCATTGTTGTTTGAATCAATTTACAAATGTTAAGCGTTGTCTATCCCTGCAGGCCCTGCAGCAATAATATATCTACAAATGAAAATCACCTCATCTGGTGAGCTCAGCAATGGAACCATCGCTGAGCATATCAATCAGGTACGCAAAGCAGAAACTTAAAAATAACACTTCCATTAAATCTCTTCACTCAATATAAACCACGACAATGCATACACAAAACAAATGGATGGGGTAAAGGAAATGAGATTGATCTTCTGATGTCTATTCTGTGCTTTTCTCTCCATTTAGTTTTTGAGAACGACGCTCCTGAACGACACAGCCTTCACAGTGAACGTGAAATCCATTCAAAGGGTCAGAGTTAACCCAACAACAACAACAACCAATCCCCCAACTACAACAACCACTACCCCAACAACAACAACCACTATCCCAACTACAACAACCACTACTCCGACAACAACAACCACGACCCCAATAACAACTACCCCAACTACAACAACCACTACTCCGACAACAACAACCACTACCCCAACTACAACAACCAACACCCCAACTACAACTCCTACCTCGCCTACAACAACCACTACCCCAACAATAACAACAACTACCCCAATAACAACAACCACTAACCCATCTATAACAATCACTAACCCAACAACAACAACCAAATACCCCAACAACAACAACAACGACTACCCCCACATCAACAACCACTGCCCCAACAACAACAACCACTACCCCAACAACAACTATCCCAATAACAACAACCACTACCCCAACAACAACAGCCACTACTCTGACAACAACAACCACTACCCCAATAACAACAACCACCACCCCAACTACAACCACTACACCAACTACAACAACCACTAACCCCAACAACAACAGCAACTACCCAAACTAACAACAACGACTACCCCCACATCAACAACCACTACCCCAACAGCAACTACCCAATAACAGCAACCACTAGCCCGACAACAACAACCACTAACCCCAACAACAACAACCACTACCCCAACAACAACAACAACTACCCCAATACAACAACCACACCCCAACTACAACCCTACAACAACAACTACCCCCACAACAACAACCACTACCCAAACAACAACTACGCCAATAACAACATCAACTACCCCGACTACAACAATCAGTTCCCCGACAACAACCACTACCCCCACAACAACAACCACTATCCCAACTACAACAACCACTACTCCCGACAACAACAACCACTATCCCAACAACAACAGCCACTACACCAACAACAACAACCACTATCCCCAACTACAACAACCACTACCCAAACAACTACTCCAATAACAACAACCACCACCCAAACTACAACCCACTACCTCGTCCACAACAACCACAACGCCCACAACAACAACCACTACCCCAACAACAACTACCCTAATAACAACAGCCACTACCCCAACATACAACAGCCACTACCCCTGAACAACAACAACCACTCCCCAAACAACAACCGCTATCCCAACTACAACAACCACTACGCCGACAACAACAACCACTACCCCAACAACTACCCCAACTACCACAACCACCACTCCAACAACTACCCCAATAACATCAACCACATCCCAAGTACAACCCACTACAACAACCACTACCCCGACAACAATAACCACTACCCCAACCACAACAACCACTATTTCTACTACAACAACCACTACTCCGACAACAATAATCACTACCCCAACAACAACAACCAGCACCCCAACGACAACTACCTACCCACCTACAACAACCACTAACCCCAACAACAACAACAAATACCCCAACAACAACAACTACCCCCAACATCAACAACTACTACCCCAATAAACAACAACCACTACCCCAATAACAACAACCACTACCCCGACGACAACAACCACTAACCCGACAACAACAACCACTATCCAAACAACAACAGCCACTACTCCGACAACAACAACCACTATCCCCAACAACAACCCCTACCTCACCCACAACAACCACAACGCCCACAACAACAACTACCCCTAATAACAACAACCACTACCCCAACTACAACAGCCACTACCCCAAACAACAACCACTATCCCAACTACAACAACCACTACTCCGACAACAACCAATATCCCAACAACAACAACCACTACCCTCAACAACAATAACCACTATCCCCAACTACAACAACCACTACTCGACAACAACAACCACTACCCCAACAACATACCCCAAAACATCAACCACACCCCAACACAACAACTACAACAACCACTACCCCCAACAACAACAACCACTACCCCAACCACAACAACCACTAACTCAACTACAACAACCACTACTCCCGACAACAACAACCACTACCCCAAAACAACAACCACTACCCCAACTACAACAACCACTACTCCCAACAACAACAACCACTACCCCAACAACAACAACCACTACCCCAACAACAACAACCACTACCCCAACAACAACAACCACTACCCCAACTACAACAACCACTACTCCAACAACAACAACCACTACCCAACAACAACAACCACTACCCCAACAACAACAACCACTACCCAACAACAACAACCACTACCCCAACTACAACAACCACTACTCCCAACAACAACAACCACTACCCCAACAACAACACACCACTACCACCAACTACACCCCAACAACTACCCCAACAACAACAACCAGCACCCCAAGACAACCCGACTACAACAACCACTACCCCGACAACAAAACCACTACCCCACAACAACACACTACCCCAACAACAACAACCACTACCCCAACAACAACAACCACTACCCCAACACAACAACCACTACCCCAACAACAACAACCACTAACCCAACAACAACAACAACTACCCCAACAACAACAACTACCCCAACACAACAACCACTACCCCAACAACAACAACCACTACCCCAACAACAACAACCACTACCCCAACAACAACTACCCCAATAACAACAACCACTACCCCAACAACAACCCACTACCCCAACACAACAACCACTACTCCCAACAACAACAACCACTACCCCAACAACAACAACCACTAACCCAACAACAACAACCACTATCCAAACAACAACAACCACTACTCCGACAACAACAACCACTATCCCCAACTACAACAACCGCTACCCAAAACAACTACTCCAATAACAACAATCACCACCCCAACTACAACCCCTACCTCACCCACAACAACCACAACGCCCACAACAACAACTACCCTAATAACAACAGCCACTACCCCAACTACAACAGCCACTCCCCAAACAACAACCACTATCCCAACTACAACAACCACTACTCCCAACAACAACAACCAATATCCCAACAACAACACCACTACCTCCAACAACAATAACCACTATCCCAACTACAATAACCACTACTCCGACAACAACAACCACTACCACCAACAACTACCCCAATAACAACAACCAGCACCCAACTACAACTCCACTCGCCTACAACAACCACTACCCAACAACAACAACACTACCCCAACAACAACAACCACTACCCCACATCAACAACAACCACCCCCAACAACAACTACCCCAATAACAACAACCACTACCCGACAACAACAACCACTATCCCAACTACAACAACCACTACTCGACAACAACAACCACTATCCCAACAACAGCCACTACTCAGACAACAACAACCACTATCCCAACTACAACAACCACTACCCAAACAACTACTCCAATAACAACAACCACCACCCCAAACTACAACCCCCTACCTCGCCACAACAACAACCACTACCCAAACAACAACCACTACCCCAACTACAACAACCACTACTCCCGACACAACACACCACTATCCCAACAACAACAACCACTACCCCAACAACAACAACCACTATCCCAACTACAACAACCACTACTCCGACAACAACAACCACTAGCCAAACAACTACCCATCTACCACAACCACTACCCCAACAACTACCCCAATAACAACAACCAGCACCCCAAGTACAACCCGACTACAACAACCACTACCCCGACAACAATAACCACTACCCCAACCACAACAACCACTATTTCTACTTCAACAACCACTACTCCGACAACAATAATCACTACCCCAATAACAACAACCAGCACACTCCGACTACAACAACCACTACCTCGCCTACAACAACACCACTACCCCAACATAACAACCACTAACCCAAACAACAACAACAAATACCCCAACAACAACAACGACTACCCCCACATCAACAACCACTACCCCAACAACAACAAACCATACCCTAGCAACACAACTACCCCAATAACAGCAACCATAACCCCGACAACAACAACCACTTCCCCCCACAACAACAACCACTACCCCAACAACAACAACCACTACCTCGCCTACAACAACCCCTACCCCGCCTACACCAACCACTACCCCCACAATAACATCCAGTGATGCAACAACAACCACTACCCCAATAACAACAACCACCACCTCAACTACAACCCCTACCCCGCCTACAACAACCACTACCCCCACAACAACAACATCCACTACTCCAACCACAACTACTCCACTAACGACCACCACTACCCCAACAACAACAACCACTACCCCAATAACAACAACCACTACACCAACAACAACCCCTACACCAACAACAACCCCTACCCCGACAACAACAACCACTACCCCAATTACCACAACCACAACCCCAACAACAACTATCAGTACCCCAATAACAACAACCACTACCCCAACTTCAATGACCCCAACAACAACAACCATTTCCCCAACAACCACAACCCCAACAACAACAACCACTAGCCCAACTACAACAACCACTACCCCAACTACAACAACAACCACAACTACAACCACTACCCCAACGACAACAACCAATAACCTGACAACATCAACCACTCCCCCCAACAACAACAACCACTACCCCAACGACAACAACTTGACCGGAGCTAACACGTCATGATGAACTGTGTTTTTTACATAATAACTCCCTCATTATTGTCCGTTCCTAGTGAGGAACGGACAATAACTGAAAATAAATACAGGATGAAATCAATATTTTCACGTTGGGGTTATGTTGAACATCATGGTGTCATATCTGTTTAAGTTCCACGTAAGTTACCTTTTCATATGTGTAAAAATCAAATGTATACTGTCCTTAAACACTCACTTATTAATGCTCAGCATTCCATGTGTGAACTCCAACTGTTATCTTCAGAGTTATTTTCGGACAAAAAAGAACAAAGACCTTAATGCATGAAGACTTTCTCACCAATCATTGCAAACTATAACGAGTTGTAATTTTTTTTGAAGAACAAGTTTGTCCATCTCCCGTATTTTAAATCTTTTTAGTTTTTTGCTGTACTACTGTCGTTTGTAGTTTTGTGTATTTTGTAAACATGCACTTCTGTGGGCTTACCTGGTTTTACCGGTTATATGACCGCAGCCTCTATCACTGCTCTCTGGAGGGGAAGGAGGAGAAAAGCACAACTTAATCACATTAGTAACCAAAGACAAACTTCCACTCTGTTCTTGTAGTAGTGAGGAGTAACACCATCCATCATGGAGAGAACAATCCTCTTTTGTATATTTTTGCTTGGATATTTTCATGCATCCTGTGCCCAAGGTAAGAAGTCAATGCAATTATTGTTTACATTTTAGGCAATTTAGGAGATTATACAGTAGAATTCTTGAAGAGCAGCTAAGTGGTGATTAGTTATTCATGTGCGTTATCTATTTAAAATTCTGAAAAATAATGATATATGTTTTGGCCTGTTATTGGTGTCTCCTGAAAAACTGTTGCCTGTCAAGCAACAAGAAAACAACAATAATTAAACCAAAAGAAAATGTGTTATTTTGTTGCAACATGTTATAACACAGGATTAATTAAGACTTATCATGAGAATAATTACAGATACTACTGTTGGACTTAACCATCCTAAAGTTATCAAAACTTGTTAAAGGGTTTCCAGAGATGAATCAAGTAATAACTTGATTAAATGGGATTAAATAGAAACAATTTATTGGGTTAACTTCATTTCCAAGGTGACATTTGATACTTGAATGGCTCTTTGTCAAGGACATAGGAGATTCGTTTACAAATACACAACTGTAAATCCTGGCAGGCAGACTGAGGTTCCACTCTCTCACCTTGAGTGGATTTTTACTTTGTTTAGATGTAGCACTTTAAGACACTGTATACATGTCTTACATCTGATTGTATTTAATACTACAAAAGAGAGAATATAAATTTTCCTTGTAAAAGAGACTCTTCATCTCAATGGGACTAAAGTGGTTAAATTAAGGCTAATAAGATACAGACCAACAGACTTAGACTCAAGGCCAATTTAAAATTTCACAATATCCTTTCAAGGCAACATTCAAATATTGAAGAGTTGTATCACAGTAGCTCTCTGACACGCGGGTTGGAGCTTCTTCTCTTATGTGAAGCCTGGTGTCAGATGGTAGTGATGAAGATGCTGTTTAAAGTTGGTTTTCCAGGCTTGGGTCCTAAAATCTTGTGTTAAATTAATTCTGATCTGGTCACAGCAGTGGCTTGTTAGACATGGTGTTTATAGCACTCAAACAGAACAAGATTTTTACGTTTAATTGAGCTTGGCATTTCTTTGCAGCTCAGTGATTTCTTTTTCTGTGTTTTGCTTTAAATATGTTCAATTCCTTTTGTTCACTTTGTTTGAGTAGCAGCATTTTATTTCCTTGTATCAAACTTGGTAGAAACTGCTGTTTCAATTGTCAATAAATGATTTGACCTGCATGTTTAGAAACACAACTCAAGTCTGATAAGTTGTCCTTCTTCTTATACTTTATTTACTTATCAACGCAGTTTTGGTTGTTTCAGCAAAAAATCACATGGATTGATAAGTATACTCGACTGTAATGAAGCAGTTTGTTCAGGGTAGACAGAGGATATGTGTCATTCTCAAGTCATTTTTTTTTCTTCTATTCAGAATTCCTTATCTTTTTTTCCTCTCTTTCATAACATTTCTCTTGACAAAATCAACAGTCCCAACTACAACCACTACAGTCCCAACTACAATAGCTACAACCACAGCAACTACGGCTCCAACCACAGGAGCTACAGCCCCAACGACAACAAATACAGCCCCAACTACAACAAGTACAGCTCCAACCACAGCAACTGCAGCCCCAACTACAACAACCACAGCCCCAACTACAACAATAACAGCCCCAACTTCAACAAATACAGCTCAAACTACAATAACAACAACAACAACAGCAGCAACTACAGCCCCAACTACAACAACTACAGCTCCAATCACAGCAACTACAGCTCAAACCACAGCAGCTACAGCCCCAGCTACAAAGACTACAGCCCCAATTACAACAACTACAGCTCCAACCACAGCAACTACAGCTCCTACCCCAGCAACCACAGCCCCAGCTACAGCAACTACAGTTACAACCATAACAAGTACATCCCCAACTACAACAACTACAACTACAACAACTACAGCTCCAACCACTACAGCTCCAATCACAGCAACTACAGCTCAAACCATAGCAGCTACAGCTCCAACCAAAGCAACTACAGCCCCAACTACAGCAACTACTGATCCAACCACAGCAACTACATCCCCAACCACAGCAACTACAGCCCCAACGACAACGACTACAGCTCCGACCAGAGCAACTACAGTCCTAACTACAACAACTAAAGCTCCAACCACAGCAACTACAGCTCCAACCACAGCAACTACACTCCCAACTACAACAACTACAGCTACAACCACAGCAACTACAGCCCCAACGACAACTACTACAGTACCAACTATAACAACTACAGCTCCAACCACAGCAACTACAGCCCAAACTACAACAAAAAGAGCTCCAACCACAGCAACTACAGTCCCAACTACAACAACTTCAGCTCCAACCATAGCAACTACAGCTCCAACCACAGCAATTACACTCACAACTACAACAACCACAGCTCCAACCACAGCAGCTACAGCTCCAACCACAGCAACTACAACTCCCACCACAGCAACTACAGCCCCAACTACAGCAACTACAGCTCCAACAACAGCAACTACAGCTCCAACCACAGCAACTACAACTCCCACCACAGCAACTACAGCCCCAACTACAGCAACTACAGGTACAACCACAGCAACTACAGCTCCAACCATAGCAACTACAGCTCCAACCACAGCAACTACAGTCCCAACTACAACAACTTCAGCTCCAACCATAGCAACTACAGCTCCAACCACAGCAACTACAGCTCCAACTACAGCAACTACAGGTACAACCACAGCAACTACAACCCCAACTACCATACCTACAGCTCAAACCACGGCAGCTACAGCCCCAACGATAACAACAACAGCTCCAACCATAGCAGCTACAGCTCCAACCACAGCAACGTCAGCTCCAACCACAGCAACTACAGCCCCAACTACAACAACTACAGCTCCAACCACAGCAACGTCAGCTTCAACCAGAGCAATTACAGTCCCAACAACTACAGCTCCAACAACAGCAACTACAGCTACAACCACAGCAACTACAGCCCCAACGACAACAACTACAGCCCCAACTACAGCAGCTACAGCCACAGCAACTACAGCCCCAACTACCATAACAACAGCTCCAAACACAGCAACTACAGCTCAAACCACAGCTACTACAGCCCAAACTACAGCAAATAGAGCCCCAACTACAGCAACTACAGCTCCAACAACAGCAACTACAGCTCCAACCACAGCAAGTACAGCCCCTGCTACAACAACTACAGCTCCAACCTCAGCAACTATAGCCCAAACTACAGCAACTACAGCTACAAACACAGCAACTACAGCCACAATCACAGCAACTACAGCCCCAACTACCATAACTACAGCTCAGACCACAGCAACTTCAGCTCAAACCACAGCAACTACAGCTCAAACCACAGCAACTACAGCCCCAACTACCATACCTACAGCTCAGACCACAGCAACTACTGCTCCAACCACAGCAACTACAACTTCAATCACAGCAACTACAGCCAGAACAACCATAACAACAGCTCCAACCACAGCAACTACAGCTCCAACCACAGCAACTACAGCCCCAACTACCCTAACTACAGCTCAGACCACAACAACTACAGCCCCAACTACAACAACTAAAGCTCCAACCATAGCAACTACAGCTCCAACCACTGCAACGTCAGCTCCAACCAGAGCAATTACAGTCCAGACTATAACAACTACAACACCAACTACATCTCCAACGATAGCAACTTCAGCTCAAACTACAGCAGCTACATCTTCAACTACAGCAACTCCGACCACACAAGCCCCAGGTAACTGATTTTAAATTGTCAAGACCTGATAATGTAGTAATTATTATTCCATTGAGGTAAAAACAGAACTTTGGCCTATATAATTCAAGCGGAGATAAATTACAATCTAAAACATAATATGGTGGTTATGTATTTTTCATTCATTAATTTGTTAATAGTTGACACAAGCACCACAATGTTAAAAAAACATTTGGGCCATATCCCAGAAAGTACATCAGTGACCACAGTTACTCTATTCCCAAGGAGTATTTTCACATAGAATAAGTATTTATTTATTCATTGTTGTTTGAATCAATTTCCAAATGTTAAGCGTTGTCAATCCCTGCAGGCCCTGCAGCAATAATCTATCTAAAAATGAAAATCACTTCGTCTGGTGAGCTCAGCAATGAAGCCATCGCTGAGCATGTCAATCAGGTACGTAAAACAGAAATGTTAAAATAACTCTTCCGTTAAATCTCTTTACTCAATATAAACCACAATAATGCATGCACACAATACAAATGGATGGGGTGAAGGAAATGAGATTGATCTTCTGATGTCTATTCTGTGTTTTTATCTCCATTTAGTTTATGAGAACAACGCTCCTGAACAGCACAGCCTTCACAGTGAACGTGAAATCCATTCAAAGGGTCAGAGTTGCCCCGACACCAACAACCACTCCCCCAAATACAACAACCACTACACCAACTACAACAACAACTACAAGGGTCGGAGTTGCCCCATAAAAAGCTCCATGGGGACAGAGACTGTAAAAAAAACAATTGCACTGGTTAAAAAGTTTTAAGACAATCATTATGATTTATTATATATGGAAAGAAATATTTGAGTTTTGTAACACATCAGATGAATAGTAAAAAAAATATTTTTGAAGAACTGGTTTGTCCATCTCCCATTTTTTTTATCTTTACAGGTTTTTTTTGTGATACTTTCAGTTGTAGTGTTGTGTATTTTGTAAACATGCACGTCTGTTAGCTTATCCGGTTATATGACCTCAGCGTCAGGAGGAGCAAAGCACAATTTAAGCACATTAGTAATCAAAGACAAACTACCACTCTGTTCTTGTAGTAGTGACGAGTAACACCACCCATCATGGAAGAAACAATCCCCTTTTGCATATTTTTTCATGATATGTAATGTAGGAGAGTAAACAGTAGAGTAACTGAAGAGCAGCTCAGTGGTGATTAGTGATTCATGTGTGTTATTCTGTGTTATCTGTTTGAAATTATGAAAAATGCTGTTATATGTTTTTTAGCCTGCTATTGGTGTCTCCTTCAAAAACGTACTATTGTTGTCTGATGAAATAAATATAATGTGTTATTTTTTTGCAACATGTTATAACACCGGATTAATTAAGACTAATCTTGGGAATAATTACAGATACGACTGTTGGACTAAACCATCCTAAACTTATAAAAACTTGGTAAAGGGTTTCCAGAGAAGAAACAAGTATTTACTTGATAAATAGGATTGAATAGAAACAATTCATTGGCTTTTCTTCATTTCCAATGTGACATTTGATACTTGAATGGCTCTTTGTCAAGGACATAGGAGAATCATTAACAATTAAACAACTGTAAATCCAGGCCGGCAGACTCAGGTTCCAGGTTTACCCCACAAGTGTCAAACTCAAATTATACTTCCTTAACTTCTTATAAACAGACAATGTATCCATAAAACACAACTGTAGTATTGTTGATGAATATTTAACAATACATTCATTGTCATCTGCATTTATATAATTGTTTAAGAATTTTGAAACAGTGTAATTTACAAGACCTTCTTTAATATGTGGTCAAACTCCTTTAGTGATGATGTCCCTGTATTACTCTTAAAATCAGTGATTACAGTACTCACTTTTCACATAGAATAAATACTTATATATTCATTGTTGTTTGAATCAATTTCCGAATGTTAAGCATTGTCAATCCCTGCCAGCACTGCAGCAATAATATATCTACAAATGAAAATCACCACGTCTGGGTTTTTTTAATGTAAATTAGTGTTATATTGGCCGAAGGACTGAGGTGTAAATTCAACTTAATGTGCAACTGGTGTTGATCTAACCTCAAATTGAAGTAGAAAAACACAACTGAATTAAAGGTGTTTCTCAGGAACAGGCTTTAAAATTGAGAGAAAATGTCTTCTAACTGTTGCTGTTAGCTGCTAGCTAGAGAAGCATTCTCCTCCAGAGCTAATTTCTGGTTATTGATTATTTATCAATATAAACATGTATTAAGTTAAGGTAAAACCTGATCCAAACACTGGGGAAATTCAGTTGTTACAGCAGCAGAGAGAATATATATATATATATGGCTTTTTAATCTTATACTGATTTTGTGTGATTTTTAAAGGAAACATAAACAGTGTATTTATTTGTGTACCATATATGCTTCTATACATTTTCAACCTTTATGACGTTAACACGAATACTAGATGTTAAGTTTCCTTCTCTTAGTGGCAGGGGAGTTGCAGGACATATGAACTTCATAAGCTTGTATTAATTCAGGTTAATGTAGTTTATTGGTTTGAGTGTAGATTAAGGAAATGCTCAAGTTGCAAAACTAGTTTCTTATCCAATGGTGGTTTATGGCTATGCATGTTTATTGGTGGATTAACAAATAGCATTTAAACAAGTATTACATGAACTTGTACAATATACACCTCCTGCAACACATGCACCGATAGATCCATGCTGCCTCTACTTCGTACTCGGGCTGGTACCCCTTTGTGTTTTAATCTCCTTTCCACCCTGTCCTCAAAGTGTTCTGTTTCAATATGGACAAAATAAAAATAAAAACATGAGTAGAATAGTACACACAACATCAACCTAAACCAAAAGTACAGAGAGGAGACAGCAACACGCAATACATCAAAATACCAATAGTGAAAATAAAATAAGATAATAGAATGAAATAAAATAACATCTGCTGGGTTACAAAAACTCTAAACTCAAAAAGGAGGCCAAGAAGAACAGAACAGTACCGTGTTTTTAATTATGCTTTAAAGTGTGATAGAAAGGGAGCAGATCTAATATGCAGTGGGCAGCAGTTCCACAAGTTGAAGGTAGCTGCTGCAAAGGCTCAATCACCTCTGGTTAGCAGCCAAGATTTAGGCTAATCCAGAAGCAGTTGAGTGGCTGATTTATGTGGGTAAGATCTCCTGTGATAAGAGTGTAAATGACCCATAGTCAGAATCAGTCAGAATCATTCCAGTCAGCTCTCTGCTCAACACATTAAAAGCCTGGGTTGTTTCTCTCTACATGTAGGCCTGGTGACATGATGACATTTATGGAAAGGCACAGTTAATTATATTCTTAAATACATTTCTGCAGTAATATTTTACTTATATTTAATTTTAGCGATCAACAAGTTAGACATATCCATTATTAATCCAAGATTGATCTAGATCAATGTATATAGTTGTTATCAACATGAAAGTTGCAAGGTTAGAAGAAAGAGAGCTTAGTTGTTTCAGAGTATAAGGCACATTCTCTCAGGATAAGTGCGTGGTGATGTCAGTGGAGGAAAAAAAAAACAAAAAAAAAAAATAAATAACAAAACAATAATAATAAAAATATAAATAATAATAATAATAATAATAATAAATAATAATAATAATAAAAAAAAGAAAAATAAAAATATAAATAAAAGAAAGAGAAAATAAAAAGAAAAAAGATAAAAATACAAAAACATAAAAAACAGAAAATACGCAGACACGATACAAAGGGAGCAACAACACAACAAAAGAAACAAAAACACAGACAGAAAAACAAGAAACAAAACAAAGACAAAACAACACAAACACCGCAAAAACAGAAAAAGAACATAAAACCACAGACACACACATAAAACAACAACGAAAACCAAAAATCGAACAACAGATACAAAAATAAAGAAACGACACGCATAGCTCAAAACCTGCTCTCGCACCCGTTTCAAACAGCACCTGCCAGACACGCTCTCGCACAAACCTCCCCCATACGCGCTCCCCACTCTCACCCCCGCCCACACACCCCACCCACCCACCCCCCCCACACCCCCCCACACCCCACACACACCCCACCCCACCCCACCCCCCCCCCACCCCCCCCACCCCCCCCCCACCCCACACACCCCACCCCACACCCCACACCCCCCCCCCACCCCACCACACACACACACACCCCCCCCCCCCCCCACACCCCACACACCCCACACACACACACCCCCCACACCCCACCCCCCCCCACCCCACACCCCCCACCCCCACCCCCCCCCCACACCCCACCCCACCCCACCACACCCCACACACACACCCCACACACACACACCACCCCCCCCCCACCCCACACCCCACCCCACACCCCACACCCCACACCCCACACCCCACACACACACCCCACCCCCCCACCCCCACCCCACCCCACACCCCCCCACACACCCCACCCCACCCCACACACACACACCCCCCCCCCACCCACCCCCCCCCCACCCCACCACCCCACACACACACCCCACCCCACACACACACACCCCCCCCCCCCCCCCACCCCACACCCCACACACCCCACCCCACCCCACCCACACCCCACCCCCCCCCACACACACCCCCCCCCACCCCACCCCACCCCACCCCACACCCCACCCCACCCCACCCCACCCCACCCCACACACACACCCCCCCCCCCCCCCCCCACCCCCCCCACACACACACACCACCCCACCCCCCCCCCACACCACACCCCACCCCACACACCCCACCCCACACCCCCCCCCCCCCCCCCCCACCCCCCACCCCCCCCCACACACACACCACACACCCCACCACACACCCCACCCCCCCCACACCCCCCCCCCACACCCCCCACACACACCCCCCCCCCACACCCCACACACACACACCCCACCCCACACCCCCCCCCCACACACACCCCCCCACACACACCCCCCCCCCACACCCCACCCCACCCCCCACCCCACCCCACACCCACCCCACCCCACCCCACCCCACCCCCCCCCCCCCCACCCCACCCCACACCCCACACACACACACCCCACCCCACACCCCACCCCACACACACCCCACCCCACACACACCCCACCCCACACCCCACACCCCCCCCCACCCCACCCCACACCCCACCACTCACACCACACCTCACACCATCGACTCTACCCACACAACATCCACCCTCCACTCTCACTCACGCCCTCCACACCACACTCGCACACTCACCGCACCAACACACGCACGTCACAGAGCCCCACCACCGACACACACCACCACCTCTCGAAACTCACCACACGCGCACGCTCCAACCACCCACACACCAATCACACCACGCTAAACAGCCCGCGCGCAACGCGCCACCTCAACACAAACATTCCCCGCGCCACCAGCAGGAGCCAACGAAAACAACAAACACGCCAGCCAGCCCCACACACGCACACACAACACTTCCACACAGCCAAACGCCAAGAGACGCCGCCGCCAGCGCATCCGCCAGAAAAAACAAACGAATATACACAACCAGCAACCACAGAACCACAGAAAAAAGACCACGAGATAAATAAAAATCACGCAAAAAAAAAAACAAAACACACACAACACACACAAAAATACACAAAATAAAAAAAAAACATATAAAATAAAAATATATATATATAAAAATAAAATAAAATATATATAAAAATAAAATAAAATAAAATATATATAACATACATAAAAATATAAAATATATATAAAATAAAAAATATAAAATATAAAATAAAAATAAAATATATATAAAATAATATAAAATAAAATATACATATATATAAAAATAAAATATATATATAACAATAAATACAAAACAAAAACAATATACAAAAAATATAACAATAAAAATAAAACAAAAAAAACAAATAAAAAACAAAATACAAAAATACACAAAAAAAAATAAACAAAACACAACCACAACAACAAACTAAAACAACACCACACGTCACCCACAACCACCCACCATCACCACCCCACACCCCTACACCCCCCCCCACACCCCCCCCACACACCACACACACCCCCCACCACCCCCCCACACCAACCCCCCCCCCACCCCACCCCCCACCCACACCCCCACCCCCCACCCCCACACACCCCCCACCCCCACCACCCCCACCCCCCCACCCACCCCCACCCCCCCACCCCCCACACCCCGCACACCCCCCCACACCCCCACCCCCACCCCCCTCACCCACACCCCCACCCCCCCACCCACCCACCCCCCCCACCCACCCCCCACACACCCCCCCCCACACCCCCCCCACCCCCACACCCCCCCACCCCCCCCACCCCCCCCCCACCCCCCACCACACACCCCCCCACCCCTCCCACACCCACACCCCCCCCACACACACCCCCCCACACCCACCCCACACCCCCCCCACACCCCACACCCCCCCCACCCCACCCACCCCCCACACCCCCCCCACCCCCCCACCCACCCCCCCCACACCCCACCCACCCCCCCCACACCCCCACCACCCCCCCCACCCCACCCCCCACCCCCCCCACCCCCACACCCCCCGCCCCCACCCCACACACCCCCCCCACACACACTCCCACCACACCCCCCCCACCCCACCCCCCACCCCCACCACCCCACCCCCCCCACCACCCCCCCCCCACCCACCCCCCCACCCCCCCACACCCACCCCCCCCTCACACTCCCCCACCCCCCACACCCCCACCCACCCCCCCCCACACCCCCACCCCACCCCCCCCCACACACACCACACCCCGCCACCCCCACCCCACACCCCCAACCCCCCCACCCCCCCCACCCCCCACACCCCCCCACCCCCCCCACCCCACACCACACACACACCCACCCCACACCCCCACACCACCCCCCCACCAACCCCCCCCACCACCACACACCCCCACCCCCCCCACCCCCCCCACCCCCACCACACACCCCCCACCCCCCACCCCCACCACCCACACACCCCCCCCACCACCCCCCCCACCCCCACCCCCCCACACCCACCCCACCCACCCCCCACCACCCCCCCCACTCACCCCCCACCCGCCCCACCCCCCCCCCACCCCCCACCACCCTCACCCCCCACCCCCCACCCCCCACCCCCACAACTCCCCACCCCCCGCCCACCCCCCCCACCCCCTCACTCCCACCACACCCCCCACACCCCCCACCCCCCACCCCCTCACCCACACACCCCCCCCACACCCCCACCCCCCACCCCACCCCACACCCCCACCCCACCCCACCACCACCCCCCCACCCCCACACACACACCCACCACCCCACTCCACACCCCACCCCACACCACACCCCCCACACCACCCACCCACCCCCACCCACCCACCCACACCCCCCACCCCCCCCACACCCACACCCCCACCCCCCCCACCCCCCACCCCCCACCCCCCCCACCCCACACCACCTCACCACCCCCACCCACCCTCCCCCCACACACCTCCCCCCACCCCCCACCCCCCCACACCACCCCACCCGCCCACCCCCTCACAACCCCCACCACACCACCCACCCCCTCCCCGCTACACACACACCCCACACAACCCCACCCCCTCCCACACCCACCCCCCACTCACACCCCCACCCTCACCCCACACACCCCACCCCACCCCCACACCCCCACTCCACCCCTCACCCCACCCCCCACCCACCCCCACCACCACACCACCCACCCCCCCACACCGCACCCCCCACACCACCCAACTCACCCCCACCCCCACCCACCCCCCTCCCCACACACACCACCCCCCCCACACCCACACCCTCACCACCACACCCCACCCACACGCCCCCTCCCCCACCCCCACCTCCCCCCACCCCCCACTCCACCCCACCACCCACCCCCCACCCCACCCCCATCCCCCACCCACCAACGCCGCCCCCACCCCTCCCACACCCCCACACCACCCCTGCCCACCCCACCCCCCTCCCCCACCCCACCCCCCCACACCCACACCCCCCCACACCCCCACCCCCCCCCACCCCACCGCCCCCACACCCCACACACCCCACCCACCCCCACACCGCACCCCCACCCCCACCCCCCCACCAACACCACACCACCCGCCCACGCCCCCCCCACCCCACCCCCACCCCCCACCACCCACCACCCCGCCCCCACACTCACACCCACACCCCCACACCCCACACCCCCCACCACACCACACGCCCCACACACCCCCACCCCCCCACACACCCCCACCCCCCACCTCCCCCCACACACACCCACACCCCCGCACTCCCCCAACACCCCCCCCTCACCCCCCACCGCGCACCCCCCACCACTCCCACACCCCACACCCCACACCCCGCACCACACACACAACCCACCACACCACCCCACACCTCCCACCCACCCCCACCCCTCCTCACCCCCCACCCCCCACCCCACCCCCTCCCACCCCGCCACCCCACAACCCACACCCCCACACCCCCCACAACCCTCCCCCACTCCGCCCCACACCCACCCCCCCCACTCCCCCACAACCCCCCACCCCCCCACCCCTGCACACCCTCCCGCCCCCACCACGCCCCACCCCCCACCCCCGACCCACCCCACCCCACACCCACTACACCACCACCCCTCTCCCCGCACACCACCCACCGCCCCCCACACCCTCACCGCCCACCCCAACCCCACCCCCACACACACACCCCCCCACCCCCCCACCCCACACACACACACACCCCCCACACCCCACCCCACACCCCACACACCCCCCACCCCACCCCCACACCACCCCCACCCCCCCACCCCCCCACACACACCCCCCCAACCCCCCCCCCACACCCCCCCCCACCCCCCCCACCCACCCCACACACCCCCCACACACACCCCCACCACCCCCCACCCCCCCACCCCCCCACACACACACCCACCCCCCCCACCCCACACCCCCCCACCCCCCACCCCCCCCCACCCCACACACCACACCCCCCCCCACCCCCCCCACCACACCACACACCCCCCACACACACCCCCCCCCACACCCCCCCCACCCCCACACCCCCCCCACCCCCCCCACCCCCCACACCCACCCCCGCCACCCCACCCCCACACCCCACACACACACACCCCACCCCCCCCACCCCACCCCCCCACACACCCACCCCACACACCCCCCCCCCACACCACCACACCCCCCCCCACACCACCCCCCCCACCCCCCCCCACCCCACCCCACCCCCCCCGCCCCCCCCCCACACACACACACACCCCACCCCCACCCCCCCCACACCCCACCCCACCCCCCCCACACCCCCCCCCCTCACACCACACCCCACCACCCACCCCACACCCCCCACCCCCCCACACACACACACCCCCACCCCCACCCCACTCCCCACACCCCCCCACACCCCCACACCCCCACACCCCCCCCCACACCCCACACACCCCCCCCACCCCCCCACCCCCCACACACACCCCCCCCCACCCCCACCCCCCCACACCCCCCCACCCCCCCCACACACCCCCCACACACCCCACCCCACCCCCCCACCCCACCCACCCCCCACCCCCCACCCACCACACCCCACACACACCCCCCACACACACACACCCCCCACACCCCCCCACACGCACCCCCACCCCCCCTCACCCACCCCCCCAACACACACCCCCCCACCCCCCCCCCCCCACACCCCCCCCCACACACCACACCCCCCTCTCCCCCCCACACACCCACACACCTCCCCCACCCCCCCACACCCCCCACACACACACCCCACACACACCCCCCCCCACACACACACACCCACCCCACCCCACACCCCCACCCCCCCCACCCCACCCCCCCCCACACCCCCCCCCACACACACACACACACCCCCCCACACACCCCCACACCCCCACACCCCCCACACCCCACACACACACACCCCCACCCCCCCCCACCCCCCCCACCCCCCCACACCCCCCCCACACCCCACACACACCCCCACACACACACACACCCCACACACCCCCCCCACACACCCCCCCACCCCCCCACCCCCCCCACCCCACACCACCCCACCCACTCCCCACCCCACCCCCCCCCACACCCCCCCCCCACACCCCCCCCCCCACCCCCCCACACACACCCCCCACACCCCCCTCCCACCCCACCCCACCCCCCCACACCACCCCACCACCCCACCCCCCCCCCACACACACACCCCACCCCCCCCACCCCCCCCCACCCCCCCCCCACCCCCCCCACACCCCACCCCCCCCCACCACCCACCCCCCACACCCCACCCCCCCACACCCCCCCCCCACCACACACCCCCCCCCACACACACACCCCACCCCCCCCCACCCCACCCCCCACCCCCCACACCCCCCCCCACCCCACCCCACCACCCCCCCACCCCCCCCACCCCCCCCCCACCCCCCCCCCACCCCCCCCCACACCCCCCCCCACACCCCCCCCACACCACCCCCACACCCCCCCCCACCTCACCCCCACACCCCCCCTCCCCCCCACACCACCCCCCCCCACACCCCCCCCACACACACCCCACCCCCCCCACCACCCCCCCCCACCCCCACACACCCCCCCCACACACACCCCACCCCCACACCCCCCCCCCACCCCCCCCACCCCCACACACACACCCCCCCCACCCCCCACCCCCCCACCCACCACACACCCCACCCCCCCACACCCCCCCCACACCCCCCACCCCCCCACCCCCCCCCCACCCCCCCCGCCCCCCCCTCCCACACACACACACCACACACACACCCCCCCCCCACACACACACACACCCACCCCCCCACACCCCACACCCCACCCCCCCCCCACACACACCCCCCACACACCCCACCCCCCCCCCACACTCACACACACACCCCCCCACCACACACCCCACACCACACCCCCCCCCCACCCCCCCCCCACCACCCCCACACACCCCACCCCACCCCACACACACACACCCCCCCCCCACACCCCACCCCACACCCCCCCCCCACACCCCACCCCACCCCACCCCCCCCCACACCCCCCCCCCCCACCCCACACACACACCCCACACACACACACCACCCCCCCCCACACACCCCACACCCCACCCCCACACACACACACCCCCCCACCCCACACCCCACCCCACCCCACACCCCCACACACCCCCCCCCCCCACCCCACCCCACCCCACCCCACACCCCACACCCCACACCCCACCCCACACCCCACCCCACCCCCACACCCCACACCACACACACCCCCCCCACACCCCACCCCACACCCCACACCCCACACCCCCACACCCCACACACACCCCACACACACACCCCCCCCACCCCACCCCACCCCACCCCACCCCACCCCACCCCCCCCACCCCACCCCACCCCACACCCCACCCCACCCCACCCCACCCCACCCCACCCACACCCCCCCCCCACCCCACCCCACCCCACCCCACACCCCCCCCACCCCACACCCCACACCCCACCCCCCACACACACACACACCCCACCCCCCCACCCCACCCCACACACACACCCCCCCACACCCCACCCCACCCCACCCCCCCCCCACCCCACCCCACCCCACCACCCCACACCCCACCCCACCCCACACCCACCCCACCCCCCCCCACCCCCCCCCCCCCACCCCCACCCCACCCCACCCCACCCACCCCCCCACCCCACACCCCCCCCCCACCCCACCCCACACCCCACACCCCACACACACCCCACCCACCCCACCCCACCCCCACCCCCCCACCCCCCCCCACCCCCCCCCCACACCCCACCCCACCCCACCCACCCCACCCCACCCCACCCCACCCCACCCCACCCCACCCCACCCCACCCCCCCCCCACCCCACCCCACCCCCCCCACCCCCCCCCCACACACACCCCACCCCACCCCACCCCACACCCCACCCCCCCCCCACCCCACCCCACCCCACCACACCCCACCCCACACCCCACCACCCCCCCCCCACCCCCCCCCCCCCCACACACCCCACACACCCCACCCCACCCCACCCCCCCCCACCCCCACACACACCCCACACCCCACCCCCCCCCACCCCACACCCCCCCCCACCCCACACCCACACCCACACCCCCCCACCCCACCCCCCCCACCCCCCCCACCCCACCCCACCCACACCCCACACCCCCCCCCACACCCCACCCCACACCCCCCCCCCACACCCCACCCCACCCCACACCCCCCCCCCACCACCCCACACCCCCCCACACACCACCCCCCCCCCACCCCACCCCACACACCCCCCCCCCACACCCCACCCCACACACACCCCCCCCACACCCCACCCCCCCCCACCCCCCCCCCACACCCCACCCCCCCCCCACCCCACCCCACCCCACACCACACACCCCACCCCACCCCCCCCCCACACACACACCCCACCCCCCCCCCACACCCCACCCCACCCCCCCCCCACCCACACCCCACCCCACCCCACCCCACCCCACCCCACACCCCACCCCACCCCACCCCACCCCCCCCCCACCCCCCCACCCCCCCCCCACCCCACCCCACCCCACCCCACCCCACCCCACCCCCCCCCCACACCCCACCCCACACCCCACACCCCACCCCCCCCCCACCCCACACCCCCCCCCCCCCCACCCACACACACACCACACACCCCACACCCCACCCCCACCCCACCCCACCCCCCCCCCACCCACCCCCCCCACACACCCCCCCCCCACCCCACACCCCCCCCCACACACCCCCCCCCACCCCCCCCCCCACCACACCCCACCCCCCCCCCACACACACACACCCCACCCCCACACCCCCCCCCACCCCCCCCACCACCCCCCCCCCACACCCCCCCCCCACCCCACCCCACCCCACCCCCCCCCCACCCCCCCCCCACACCCCCCCCCCACCCACCCCCCCCCCACCCCACCCCCCCACCCCCCCCCCACCCCACACCCACACACCCCACCCCCCCCCACCCCACCCCACACCCCACCCCACACCCCCCCCACCCACCCCACCCCCCCACACCACCCCACCCCCCACCCCACCCCACCACCCCACCCCACACCCCCCCCCACCCCCCACCCCCCCCCCACCCCCCCACCCCACCCCCACCCCCCCCCCACCCCACCCCACCCCACCACACCCCCCCACACACACCACACACCCCCCCACACCCCACCCCACCCCCCCCCCACACACACACCCCACACACCCCACACCCCCCCCCCCACCCCCCCCCCACCCCCCCCCCACCACCCCCCCCCCACACCCCCCCCCCACCCCACCCCCCCCCCACCCCACCCCCCCCCACCCCACCCCACCCCCCCCCACACACCCCACACACACACCACCACCCCACCACCCCACCCCCCCCACCCCACCCCACCCCCCCCCCCACCCCACCCCACCCCCCCCCACACCCCACCCCCCCCCCACCACCCACCCCACCCACCCCACACCCCACACCCCCCCCACCACCCCCACCCCCCCCCACCCCACACCCCCCCCCCACCCCCCCCCACCCCACCCCACCCCCCCCACCCCCACCCCACCCCACCCCCCCCCCACCCCACACCACCCCACCCCCCCCCACCCCCCCCCCACACCCCCCCCCACCCCACCCCACCCCACACCCCACACCCCACCCCACCCCACCCCCCCCCCCCACCCCCCCCCCACCCCACCCCACCCCCCCCCACCCCACCCCCCCCACCCCCCCACCCCACCCCCCCCCACCCACCCCACCCCACACCCCACCCCACCCCCACCCCCCCCCACCCCACCCCACCCCACACCCCACCCCTCCCCCCCCCCCACCCCACACCCCACCCCACCCCCCCCCACCCCCCCCACACCCCACCCCACCCCCCACCCCACCCCACCCCCCCCCCACCCCACACCCCCCCCACACCCCCCCCCACCCCACCCCACCCCACACCCCACCCCCCCCCCCCCACCCCCCCCACCCCACCACCCCCCCCACACACACACCACCCCACCCCCCCCCCACCCCCCCACCCCACCCCACACCCCACACCCCACACCCCACACCCCACCCCCCCCCCACCCCACCCCCCCCACACCCCACCCCACCCCACACACACACCCACCCCACACACCACCCCCCCCACCCACCCCACCCCCCCCCCACCACCCCACCCCACCCCACCCCACCCCCCCCCCCACCCCACCCCACCCACCCACCCCACCCCACCCCACCCCACCCCACCACACACCCCACACACACCCCACCCCCCCCACCCACCCCACCCCCCCCCCACCCCACCCCCCCCCCACCCCCCCCCCACCCCACCCCCCCCCCCACCCCACCCCACCCCACCACCCCACACCCCACCCCACCCCACACCCCACACCCCACCCACCCCCCCCCACCCCACCCCACACCCCCCCCCCACCCCACACCACACCCCCCCCACACCCCACCCCACCCCACCCCACACCCCACCCCACACACACCCACCCCACCCCACCCACACCCCACCCCACACCCACCCCCCCCCC
>JBAMIH010000224.1:47500-49334 GCA_038501795.1 Pseudopleuronectes americanus
CGCGGCACACCCACCCCAACAACAAACACCACCCAACCACTCCACGCACCGACATCCACCCTCACTCTCACACCCGACCCCACCCACTCACACACACCCCACTCCGCGCATCGTCCCCACCCGCAAGGCACACGCACCGTGCAGCTCGCTCCCCGCCACACACCAGCTCGCACCAACAACTCACGCTCAACACACTCGCCACGCAATCACTCACGCTCACAGCCAGCCGAGAGATAGAGACACCCACGCTGGAGCAACCACACCACGACCCGCATCTCCGATCACAAACCCAAACGCAGCACCGCCGCCAGCTCATGCCCACACCGCCTACACGCACAGCTGCCCCACCCCGCCACACACGCCCCAACTGCACCACCAGCCCAACTCTGAAATTATTCCTCTTGCGTTATCTATAGTACTCCACATCACCCTCCACAATCTCCACACCACACACTCCCACTCACCCGCGCTCGCTGCACCAACGCTCCCGCTGCGCCCCACCCGCCACCCCACCCTCAACCACGCCCCCCACGCAGACTCACACCCCACCCACCCTCACGCGCACACACACTCGCTACCACCCGCCCTAGCTACACACCCACCCCCACCTTAAGAGCTACCCCTCCCTCCACCACCCACAACCACACTAACCCAAAACACACACCCCACAAACAAAAAATAAAAAACCCCACCACAAACACAAAAAAACACACAAAAAACCACCCCCACATCAAACACAAACCAACACCAAACAAACTAAAAAAACGCAGAAGACAACCAACTAACACCAACAACAAATAGAAAACTAAAAACCTACCCCAACCAAACACCCACAAACCCACACCCAAACAAAACAAAAAAAAAAAATAAAAACAAAAAATAACAAAAAAGAAAAAAAAAAAAAAACAAAAAAAAAAAAAATAGAAAAAAAATAAAAAACAAACAAAAAATAAAACAAGACAAAAAATAATGAAAAAAAAAAAAAATAGAAAAAAAAAAAAAAAAAAAAAAATAAACTAAAAAAAAGACAAAAGAAAAAAAAAAATAAAAAAAAAAAAAAAATAAAACAAAAATAAAAGAAAAAAAACAAAAACAAAAAAATACAAAAAAAAAACAAAATACAAAACAAAACAAAACACAACAAAACAAAACACACACAAAACAAACACAAAACAAAACAAAACACAAAACAAAAACACACAAAACACACACAACACACACAACACACACATACAAAAACAAAACAAAACACACACACAAAAAACATACATAAGACGCAAAAACAAATATAAAAGAGCAATAAAAAAAGACTAGATTTATGCTGCTCCCACCATCGGCTCGCTCTCAGCGCACCCGCCTCCGGACACCCGCCCGTCCGCACTCCTACACGCCTGCGCCCTACCCCTCCCCGTCACACCCAACCCTCTCGCACAATCTCCTCCCCACGCCGCCGCAACACGCACGTCATCGCACGCACTCCATCGCCCAAAACCTCCCTCACTCAACGCCCACACTCTCCCCACTCTCTCTCTCACTCCGCTCACTCTACGTCGCCTCCACCACGCCCCTCGCTCGTCACACTGCCCCTCCACGCACCAACTCCCGCCCTCACGCACTCTCCTCCCACATCTGCCCCCCCACACACACACACCCCCCACACCCCACACACACCCCCCCCACACACACCCCACACCCCCCCCACACACACACCCCCACACACACCCCACACACCACACCACCCCACACCACACACACACCACACACCCCCCCACACCCCCCCCACACACACCCCACCCCCCCCACACACACCCCCACACCC
The DNA here is from genome assembly GCA_038501795.1 of Pseudopleuronectes americanus. Lineage (NCBI taxonomy): Eukaryota > Metazoa > Chordata > Actinopteri > Pleuronectiformes > Pleuronectidae > Pseudopleuronectes > Pseudopleuronectes americanus. The sequence continues at coordinate 49,320 of JBAMIH010000224.1, forward strand.
CCCCCACCCCACCCC
>JBAMIH010000225.1:0-12500 GCA_038501795.1 Pseudopleuronectes americanus
CAACAAAACAAAAAACAAAACAAAAACAAAACAAACAAAAACACAACAAAAACAAAACAAAAAAACAAACAACAAAAACAAACACAACAAAACAAACAACACAAAAAAACAAAACAAAAAAACAAACAAAAAAAACAAAAACAAAAAAAACAAACACAAAAAAAAACAAACAAAAACAAAACAAAAAAAACAACAAAACAAAAAACACAAAAACCAAACAAACAAAACAACAAAACACAAACAAAACAAACAAAACAAAAACAAAAACAACAAAACAAAACACAAACAACAAAACAAACAAACAAACAAAAACACAAAAACAACAAACAACAAAAACAAAAAAACAAAACACAAAAAAAAACAACAAACAAAACAAAAACACAAAAAAAACAACAAAACAACAAAAACAAAACAACAAACACAACAAAAAAACAACAAACAAAAAACACAAACAAACAAACAAAAACAAAACACAAAAAACAACAAACAACAACAAAACACAAACAAAAACAAAAACAAAACAAACAAAAAAAACAAAAAACAAAAAACAAAAACAACACAAAAAACAACAAACAACACAAAAACAAACAACAACAAAAAACAAAAACAAAACACAAAACAACAAACAAAAAAACACAAAACAACAAAACAAACACAAAAACAACAAAAACAACACAAAAACAAAACAACAACAACAAAACAAACAAAAAAACAACAAAAACAACAACAAAACAAAACAAACAACAACAAAAAACAACAAAAAACAACAAAAAACAAACAACACAAACAAAAAACAAAACAAACAAAAACAACAAAACAAAACACAAACAAACAAACAACAAAAACAACACAAAAAACACAAAACAAAAAACAAACAACAACAAACAAACAAAAACAAAAACAAACAAAACAAAACAACAAACAACAACAAACAAAAACAAACAACACAAACAACACACAAACACAAACAAAAAACAACACAAACAAACAAAACAAACAACAAAAACAAACAACAAACACAAAAAACAAACAAAACAACAAACACAAAAAACAAAACACAAACAAAAAAAAACAACAAAAACAAAAACAACAACAAAACAAAACACAAACAACAAACAAAACAAACAACAAAACAACAACAAACACACAAAACAACAAACAAAAACAAACAACAACAAAAACAAACAAAACAACAAACAACAAACACAAAAACACAACAACAACACAAAACAAAACAAACAAACAAACAAACAATCAAAACACAAAAACAAACAAACAACAAAAACAAACAACAAAAACAAAAACAACAAAACAACAAAACAAAAACACAAACAAAAACAACAAACAACAAACAACAAAACAAAAAACAAAAACAAACAAAACACAAACACAAAAAAAAACAAACAACACAACAAAAAAACACAACAACACAAAAACAACAAAAAACAAAAACACAAACAAAAACAAACACAACAACACAAAAACAAACAAAACAAAACAACACAAAACAAAACAAAAAAAAACACAAAACAAAACAACAAACAAAACAAACAAAACAAAAACAACACAAAAAACAAACACAAAAACAAAACACAACAAAAAAAACAACAAACAACAAACAAAAAACAACAAACAACAAACAAAAAACAAAACAAAACAACAACAAAACACAAAAACAAACAAAACAACAAAACAACAACAAACACAAAACAAAAAACAAACACAAAAACACAAAAACAACAACAAAAAAAACAACAAACAAAAACAAACAAACAAAACAACACAAAAACAAACAAAACAAAAACAACAACAAAACAAAAAAACACAAAACAAACAAAACAAAACACACAAAAACAAAACAACAAACAAACAACAAAACAACACAAACAAAAACACACAACAAAAACAACAAACACAAAACACAAAAACAAAACAAAACAACAAAAAACAACAAAAACAAAACAACAAAAAACAACACAAAACAACACAAACAACAACAAAAAAAACAAAAACAAAACAAAACACAACAAAAACAACAAACAAAAACACAAACACAAAACAAAACAAACAAAAAAAAACACAAACACAAACAAACAAAAACACAAAACAAACAACAAAAAAACACAAAAAACAAACAAACAACAAAAACACACAAAAAACAACACAACAAAACAAACAACAAACAAAAAACAAACCAACAAACAAACACAAACAACAACAAAACAAAACAACAAACAAAAAACAACACACAAAACAACAAAAACAAAAAACAACACAACAAAAAACAAACAAACAAACAACACAAACAAAACAACAAAAACAACACAAAAACACAACAAACAACAAAACAAACAAAACAAAACAACACAAAACAACAAACAAAAAAAACACAACAACAACAAAACACACAAAAAACAAAACAAAACAAAACAAAAACACAAACAAAACAAAAACACAAAAAAACAACAACAAAACAAAACAACAACAAAAACAAACAACACAAAAACAACAACAACAAAAACAAACAACAAACACAACAACACAACAACAAAAACAAAACACAAAAACAAAAAACACAAACAACAAACAAAAACAACAAACACAAAAACAAACAACAACAAAACAACAAACAAACAAAAAACAAAAACAACAAACACAAAAAACAACAACAAACACAACAAACACAAACAAAAACAAAACACAAAACAAAAACAAACAACAAAACAAACAAACACAAAAAACAAAACAAACACAAAAACACAAAACAAAAAACAAACAACAAACAAACAAACACAACAAACAAAAACACAACAAAAACAACAAACACAAACAAACAAACAAAACACAACAAAACAAAAAACAACAAACACAAAAACAACAAAACACAAAACACAACAAACAAACAAAACAAAAAAAACAAACAAAAACAACAAAAAACACAAACAAAACAAAACAACAAACAAAAACAAAACAAAACAACACAAAACAACAAAACACAAACAAACAAAAAAACACAACAAAAACAAAAACAACAAACAACAAAACAACAAAACAAACACAAAACAAAACAAAACAAAAACAACAAACAACAACAAACACAAAAACACAAACAAACAAAAAACAACAAAAAAACAAAACAAAAAAAAACAACAAACAACAAACAAAAACAACAAAAAAACAACACAAACAACACAAAAAAAACAAACAACAAAACAAAACACAACAAAAAACAAACAACAAACACAACAAAACAAAAACAAACACAAAAACACAAAACAAAACAAACACAAACAAAAACAACAACAAAACAACAAAACACAACAAAACAACAAAAAACAAACAAAAACAAACACAAACAACAAAAACAAAAAACAACAACAAAACAACAAAAACAAAACAACAACAACAAACAAAACAAAACAAAAAACAACAAACAAAAAACAACAAAACAAACAAAACAACAAAAAAACACAAAACAAACAACACAAAAAACAACAAAACACAAACAACAACACAAAACAAACACAACAAAACAACAAAACAAAACAAAACAAACAAACACAAAACAAACAAAAACAAACAAAACAACACAAAAACAACAAAACAAACAACAACAACAAACAAAACAACAAAAAAACACAAAACAACAAACAAACAAAAAAACAACAAAAACAAAACAAACAAAACACAAACAAACAAACACAACAAAAACACACAACAAACAACAAAAAAACAACACAAACAACAAAACAACAAACAAAAAAACAAAACAAACACAAACAACAAAACAAAACACACAAACAAACAACAAAACAACAAACAAAAAAACAACAAACACAAAACAAACAAACACAAAAACAAAACACAAAACAAAAACACAACAACAAACACAACAAAAACAAAAAACAACAAACAAAACAACAAAAACACAAAACACAACAAAAACAAAAACAAACACAAAAAACACAAACACAACAAAAAAACAACAAACAACAACAAACAAAAACAAACAAAAACACAACAAAAACAAACACAACAAAACACAAACAACAAAACAAAAACAACAACAAACACAAACAAAACAACAAAAAAAACAACAAAACAACAAAAACAACAAAAAACAAAACAAACAAACAAAAACAACAAACAAACAACAAAAAACAAACACAAACACAAAACAAAAACAACAAAAAACACAAAACAAAACACAAACAAAAAACAAAAAACACAAAACAAACAAAAACAAAACAACACAAACAAACAAAACACAAACACAACACACAAAAAACAAACAAAACAAACAAACAAACACAAACAACAAAAAACAACAAACAACAAAACACACAACAAAACAAAAAACAAACAAAAACAACAAAACAACAAAACACAACACAAAACAAAAACACAAAAAACAAATCAAAACAACACAACAACAACACAAACAAACAAAAAAACAAAACAACAAAACAAACACAAACAAACAACAAACAACAAAACAACAAAAAAACACAAAAAACACAAAAACAACAAAAACAACAAACAAAACAAACAACAAAACAAAACACAAAACAAAACAAACAACAAAACACAACAAAACACAAACACAACAAACACAAAAAACAACACAAAACAAACAAAAACAACAAAAAAACAAACAACAAACACAAACAAAAAAAAACAACACAAACACAAAACAAACAACAAACAAAAAACAAACAAACACAAAAACACAACAAAAACACACACAAAACAACAAACAACAAAAAAACAACAAACAACAAAAAACACAAACAAAAAAACAACAAAAACAAACAAACAAACAAAACACAACAAACAAAACAACACAAACAAAACAACACACAACAAACAACACACAAAAACAAACAAACAAACAAAACAACAAAACACAAAAAAAAACAACACAAACAAAAACAAAACACAACAAAAACAAACAACAAACACAAAAAACAAAACAAACAAAACAAACAACACAACACAACAACAAAAACAACAAAACACAAAAACAAACAAACAAAAACAAACAAACACAACAAAACAAAAAACAAACAAACAACAAACAAAACACAAACAAAACACAAAAAAACACAAAACAAACAAACAAAAACAAAACACAAACAAAAACAAACAACACAACAAAACAAACAAAAAAACAAACAAAACACAAAACACAAACAAAAACAACAACAAACAACAAAACAAAACAACAACAAAAACAAAACAAAACAAAACAAAAAACAACACAAAACAAACACAACACAAACAACAAAAACACAACACAAAAACAACAACAAACACAAAACAAAAACAAAACAAAACAACAACAAACAAAACAAACAAAAAACACAAAACAAATCAAAAAAACAAAACAAAAAAACAACACAAAAAACACAAAACAAAACAACACAAACAACAACAAAAACAAAACACAAAAACAAAAAACAACAAAACACAAAAAAAACACAAACAAAACAACAAAAACACAAAACACAAACAAAAAACACAACAACAAACAAACAAAACACAACAAACAAAAAAACAACAACAAAAACAAACAAAACAACACAACAAACAAACAAAAACAAACAACAAACACAAACAAACAAAACAAACAACAAAAACACAAAACAAACACAAACAAAAAACAACAACAAAAACAAACAAAACAAAACAACAAAAACACAACAAACAACAAAACAAACAAAACAAACAACAAAAACACAACAAACAAAACACAAAAACAACAAACAAAACAACAAAACAAATCAAAACACACAAACAAAACAAACAAAACAAAACACAAAACAACACACAAAAAAACAAAAAAACACAAACAACAAAACAAAACAACAAACAAAACAAACAACAAACAAAAACAAAACACAAAAACAACAAAAAACACAAACAACAAAAAAAAACAAAACAACAACAAACAAAAACAACAAAACAAACAACAACAACAAACAAAAACAAACAAAACAAACAACAAAAAAACACAAAACAACAATCACAAACAACAACAACAAAACAAAACAAACAAACAAACAAAAACAACAAAACAAACAAACAACACACAAAACAACACAAAAAACAACAAAAACAACAAACAAAACAAACAACACAAAACAAACAAAACAAAACAACAAACAAACAACACAAAAACAACAAAAAACAACAAAAACAAAACAAACAACAAAAAAACAAACAACAAAAAACACAAACAAAAACAACACACAAAACAAACAAACAAACAAAAAAACAAACACAACAAAATCAAAACAACAAAAAAAACAAAAACAAACAACAACAACACAAAAACAAACACAAAACAACAAACACAAAAAACAAACAAAAACAAACAACAACAAACAAACAAAACAACAAAACAAACAAAAACAAAACACAAACAAACAAACACAAAAACAAAACAAACAAACAACAAACACAACAACAAAACAACACAAACAAACAAAAACAACAACAAAACAAACAACAAAACAACAAAACAACAAAAAACAAAACAACAAACAAACAAAAAAAAACACAACAACAAAAAACAACAAAACAAACACAAAACAACACAAAACAACAAACAAAACAACACAAAACAAACAAACAAAACACAAAAAAACAACAACAAAAAACAAAACAAACAAAAAACAAACAAAATCAACAAAACAAAACAAAACAAACACAAAAACAAACAAAACAACAACAAACAACAAAAAACAAACAACACAAAAACAAAACAAAAAACAAACAAACAAACAAAACAAAAAAACACAAACAAAAACAACAAACACAAAACAACAAAAAAAAACAAACAAAAACAAACAAAAACAAAAAAACACAACAACAACAAACAAAAACAAAAACAAAACAAAAACAACAACAAAAAACAACAACACAACAAAAAACAACAAACAACAAAAAACACAAACAAAAACAAAACACAAACAACAAAAACAAACAAAACAAACAAAAACAACAACACAAAACACAACAAAAAAACAAAAAACAAAACAAAACAAACAACAAAAAAATCAAAACACAAAACAATCAACAAAACAAACACAACAAACACAAAACAAAAACAAAAACACAACAACAAAAAACAAACAACAACAAACAAACAACAAAACAAAAAAAAACAAACAACACACAAAACAACAAACAACAAACAACAACAAACAAAAAACACAACAACAAAAAAACAACAAACACAACAACACAACAAAAAAACAAAACAAACAAAACAACAAAACAAAAACAACAAAACACAAAAAACAACAACAACAAAAACAAACAAACACAAAAAAACAAACAAACAAACAAAACAACAAAAACAAAACAAAAAACAAAAAAAACAACAAAAACACAACAAAACAAACAAAAAACAAACACAACAAAACAAAAACACAAAAAACAACACAAAAAAACAACAAAAAAAACACAAAACAACAAAACAACAAACAAAAAAAAACAAACAACACAAAACAAAAACAAACAACACAAAAAATCAAAAACAAAAACAAAAAAACACAAAAAACAAAAAACAAACAACAAACAAAAAACAAACAAAACAAACAACACAAACAAATCAAAAAAAAACACACAACAAACAAAACACAACAAAAAACACAAAAATACAAACAAAAACAAAAACAAAAACAAAAACAACAAAAAAAAACAAAAACAACAAAACACAACACAAAAACAACAACAAATAAAACAACAAAAACAAACAAAACAAAAACAAAAACAAAAATCACAAAAAACAAAACCACAAAAAAACAAACAACAAACAAAAACAAACAAAAACAACAAAAACAAAACAAAAAAAAACAACACAAAACCAAACCAAAAACAAAACAAAAAAACAAAACAAACACAAACACAAACAAAAAACAACAAAAACAAAAAAACAAACCACAAAAACAAAACAACAAACAAAAACAACAAAAACAAACAAAAAACAACAAAAAACAAAACAAACAAAACAAAACAAACACAACAAACAAAACAACAAACAAAAAAAACACAACCAAAAACAAAAAACACACAAACAAACAAAAAACAAACAACAAAACACAAAAAACAACACAAAACAAAACAACAAAACAAACAAAAAACAAACAACAAAAAAACACAAACAAAACAACAAAACAAAACAAAAACAAAAAAACAAACAAAAAAACAACAAACATCAAACAAACAAAACAACAACAAAAAACAACAAAACAAAAAATCAAAAAACAAAACACAAACAAAACCAACAACAAAACAAAAAAACAAAAAAACACAACAAAACAACAAACAACAACAAACAATACAACAAAAACAACACAAAACCAAACAAACACACAAAACAAAACAAACAAACAAACAAAAAACAACACAAAAAACAAACAAAACACAAAAAAAAACAAAACAAAAAAAAACAAACAAACACAAAACAAAAACAAAAACAAAAACAAACAAAACAAAACAACAACAACAAAAAAACACAACAAAACAAAAACAAAAAACCAAACACAAAAAGAAACAACAACAAAACACAAAACAAAACAAACACACAACAAACCAAACAAAACAAACAAATCAAAAACACAAAAAACACAAAACAAAAAACAAAACAAAAAAACAACACAAAAAACATCAAAAAAACAAACAACAACAAAACAACAACAACAAAAAAACAAAACAACAACAAAACACAACAAAACAACAAAAAACAAACAACAAAACCACAAAACAAAAAAACCCACAAAAAACAACAAAAACAAAACAACAAACCAAAACACACAAAAAACACAAAAAACAAAACACAAAAAAACAACAAAAACAAACACAAACAAAAACAAACAAAAAAACAACAAAACAAACAAAAAAAAACAAACACAAAAAACAACAAAAAACAACAACACAAAAACCAAACAAAACAAAAACAAAACACAACACAACAAACAACAAACAACAAAACCAAAAAACACAAACATCACAAACAACACAAAAACAAAAAACAAAAACCAACGAAACAACAACAACACAAAACAAAACACAAAAACACAAACAACAAAAAAACAAACAACAAAAAAAACACACAAAAAACAAAAAAAACAAAACAAAACAAACACAACAAAACAAAAAACAACAAAACAAAAACAAAACCACAAAAACAAAAAAAAACACAACAAAAACAAAACAACAAAACAAAAACAAACAAAACAAAAAAAACAACACAACACAAAAACAAACAAAAACACAAACAACAACAACAAACAAAAAACAACACATACAAAAAACAAACAAAAACAAAACACAAACAACAAAACAAACACAAACAAAAACAACACAAACAACAAAAAAATCAAACAACAAAAAAAACAACAAAAAAACCCAAAAAAACAACAAACAAACAAAAAACAAAAACAAACAAACACAACAAAACACACAAAAAAAACAACAAAAACACACACAAAAAAATAACAAAAACAATAAAAACACAAAAAACAAAACAAACACACACAAAACAACAAAACAAACAACAAAACACAAAAACAAAACACAACAAACACAAAACAAACACAAAAACACACAAACACAAACGAAAAAACACAAAAACAACAAAAACACAAAACAACAAAACACACACACAAACAAACAAACACAACAAACAAAACAAACAAACACAAAAACAAAAAAACAACAACAAAAAAAACAACAACAAACAACAACAAAACAAAACACACCAAAAAACAAAACACAACCAAACAAAACACAACAAACCACAACAACATAAACAAAAAACAAAAAAAAAAAACAAACAAAAACAACAACAAAAAACACACAACACACAACAAAAAACCAAAAACAAACAAACAACAAAACAAAAAAAACAAAAACAAAAAAAAACAAAAAAAATCAACAAAACCAAACAAAAAAAAAAAAACAAAAAAAAATAAAAACACCAAAAAAACAAAAAATCAAACAACAAAAACAAAACAAAAAAAAACACAAACAAAAAAACCCACAAAAAAAAAACCCACACAACAAACAAAAACAAACAAACACATCAAAACAAACAACCAAAACAAAAAACAAAAACAAAAACAAAACAAACAAATCCAAAAAAAAAACAAAAAAAACCAAAACACACAACAACCACACATCAAACCACACAACCAAAACAAAACACACAAATCATCAAACAACACAACACAAAAACAAAACCAAAAAAACACAAAAAAAAACAAAACCAAACAAAAAAACACACAACATCACACAAACAAAAAACAAACACAAAAACACATCACCAACAAACAATCACACAAAAAAAACAAAAGACAAACAACACAGACAAACATCAACACCCACACACAACAAAACAATCACAACACAACAACCAAACAAAACAAACATACACAAAACAAACACAACACAAACAACAAAACAACAAAACCACAAAAAAACCAAACACAGACATACAATCAAAAACACAACACAAACAAAAACACACAAACAAACAACCAACAATCAAAACACATACACCAAAAACACAGACAAACAAAAAAAACACACAACCAACAAACAAAACACAAAAACAAACACAACCCAAACACAAAACAAAACAAACACACAACACACAAAACACAAACAACAACCAACTAAAACACACAAAACAAACACAACAATAAACAAAAAAACCACACACACACAATCATCAACAAAAAAACACCCAAAAACAGCAAAATCCACACCAACAACAAACACACAAAACAAACAAACAACAAAACAACAAATATACGCCCACAACACATCAAAACAAAACAACAACAAAACAAACAACAAAACACAAACCACAAAACCACACAAACACATCAACACACCAAACAAACAAAATCAAACACCAACCACACAACACAAAAACAAACACCAACCAAAACACAAACACAAAACACATTCAACAAAAAACAAAACATCAAACAGTCAACACACACACACAAACAAAAAACACAAAACAACAACGCAAAGAACACCAAACAAAAACAAACAAACAAGAACCAACAACCACACCACAACACAAAACCAAAACACCACAAAACAAAACCCAATAAAGTAAAACAACATACAAACAAACAAAAACAAAATCACAAAAATATCACAACAACAAAACAAAAAAAACAAAAACACACAAAAACACACACAAAAACACACCATAACAAAAAAACAAACAACAACAAAACCACAACAAAACATCCAAAGAACATCACATCCAAACAATCATCACACAACCAAAAACCACATCACACAAAACACAAACATCCAACCAAACATCACAACACAAAACACACAACCACACCATGACAAAAAAAACACAACAAAACAAAACACACAAACACAAAATCAAAAAACAACACACAACACACAACAATCACACACAACCAAAAAACAAACAACAACAACACACACACACAACAACAGAACAAAAACAAACCACAACAACAAAGAATCACAACGAACACAAACACCACACCAAACATCAAAACACAAACAAACACACATCCACACCAAACAACATCAACACAAAAAACACACACCAAAACACCAACAAAAACAAACCACACACAAACGAAAACCACACCAAATAAAACACACACATACACACAGACATCAAAAAGAACAACACAAAAAACAAAAAACAACAAAAATACAAACACACCAAAACAACATTCAGACACATACAAATAAACACCAAACACACAACACAAAAAACACACACACAAAATCCAACACAAAAAGATCACACATACAACATCACCACACACAACAACACAAACAACACAAAACATCAACACAAAACAAAAAACCAAAAACACAAAACCATAAAACAAAAACAAACAAAACAACCAAAACAACAACAAACAACAAACACAAAACACAACAAAAAAACACACACACAACAAAAAGCATCCACAACACAACAACCAACACAAAAACAAAACACAAAAACAAAAACACCAACAAACATCATAACATCACAAACACAAGAACCAAACCAAAAAACCACAAACAACACAAAACCACAAACAAAATCAACAAAACAACACCATAAACCCAAATCAGCAAGACACACACCAAAAACATACATACAACAAAAATCAACAATCACATATCAAACACAAACAAAACCACACAAAACAAAAACATACACACAACACCAAAAACAAACACAAATAAAACAATCAAACACAAAAACACAAATCAATAAAAAACAAAACACCACACAAACACAACACAAACAAATACAACAAACAACTCATCAAAATCATCAATAATCAAAATACAAAAAACAAAAAACACTACCGAACAAAACCAGAAAACAAGCAACAACAATCATAAATAAATCAAAATCCAAACACACAACAACAAAAAACCATAGAATAAAACAACAACAAAAATCACACAACACAAAAAAAACA
>JBAMIH010000225.1:47500-48742 GCA_038501795.1 Pseudopleuronectes americanus
ACAAACACAACAAAACAAAACAAAAACAAACAAACACAACAAAAACAACAAAAACAAACAAACAACAAAACAAAAAAACAAACAACAAAACAACACAAAAACAACAAACAAAAAACAAAAACAAACAAAAAACAACAAACAAAAAACAAAACACAACAAAAAACAACACAAAAAACAACAAAACAAACAACACAAACAACAAAACAAAAAAAACAAAAAACAAACAACAACAAAACAAAAAACACAAAAACACAAACAAAAACAAACAAACAACAAAAAAACAAACAAAACAAAACAAACAAACAACAAACAACAAACAAAAACACAAACAAAACAAAAAACAAAACAACAAAACAAACAACACAAAACAAAACAAACAACAAAACAAAAAACACAAAACAAACAACAAACAAACACAAAACAACAAAACAAACAAAACAAAAACAACAAAACAAAAAACACAACAAAAAAACAACAACAAAAACAAAACACAACAAAACAAACAAAACAAACAACAAAACAAACACAAAAACAAACAACAAAAAACACAAAAACAAACAAAAAACAACACAACAAAAACAAACAACAAACACAAACAAAAAACAAAACAAAAACAAAAACACAACAAAACAACAAACAACAAAACAAAACACAAACAACAAAACAACAACAAAAACAACAAAACAAAACACAAAACAAAAAACAACAAAACAAAAACAACACAAAAACAAACAACAAAACAAACAACAAACAAACAAAACAAACAAAAACAAACAAAAACAAAAACAACAAACAAAAAAAACAAAAAACAAACAAACAAAAAACAACACAAAACAACACAAAAACACAAACAACAAAAACAAAAAACACAAAACAAACAAACAACACAAAAACAAAACAAAACAACACAAAAAACAACAAACACAAACAAAAAACAACAAACAAAAACACAAAACAACAAACAAACAAAAACAAACAACAAAAAAACACAACAAACAACAACAAAAACAAAAAACAAACACAAAACAAAACAACAAACAAAAAACAAAACAACACAAAAACAAAAAACAACACAAACAAAAACACAAACAAACAAAAAAAACAAACAACAAAACAAACACAAACAACAACAAAAAAACAACACAAAACAACAAAAAACAACAAACAAAAACAAACAAAACAAACAACAAAAACAAAAACAACAACAAAACAAACAACAAACAACAAAACAAAAACAAACAA
>JBAMIH010000226.1:0-48629 GCA_038501795.1 Pseudopleuronectes americanus
ACACAACACACACAATCACACACAAAAAAACATCAAAACACAACATCACACAAAAATCAAACACAACACACAAAAACAACACAAAACAAGCAAACACAACAACAAAAAATCACAACAATCACACACAAACACATACAACACCAAAATCAAACAACACACAAACAACAAACAACATTCAACAACAAACACACAATCACAACACAAATCAAAAAAACAAAACATCAACAAAAACAATCACAACATCACAACAAACAACACACAAACACACAACAAAACACAAACATCAAACACAACAAAACACAAACAAAAAACACACAAACAAATACAAAACATCAAACAACACCACAACAACACAACACACACACAACATCCCACACAATACAAACAAACACAACTCACAACACAAACAACAAACAAACAAACAACAACACAAACAAAAACAACACAAACAACAAAACACAAACAAACAACACACAAACAACAAAACAACAACACAACAACAAAACAACAAACAACAAACAAACAAAACAACACAAAAACAACACAAACACACAAAACAACAAAAAACAAACAACAACAAAAATCACAACACAAACAAAACAACACAACAACAACACAAAACAAACAAACAACAACAAACAAACACAAACAAAACACAACAAACAAACAAAAACACAAACAACAACAAAACAAAACACAAACAACAAAAACAACACAAAACAACACAAACAACACAAAACACACAAAACAACACAACAAAAAACAACAACAAAACAACAACACAACAAAACAAACAAACACACAAACAACAAAACACAAACAACAAACAACAAAACAACAAACAAACAAAAAACAATCAAACAAACAACAAAAACACAACAACAAACAAACAAACAAAACAACAAACAAAACACAACAACAACACAAAACAAACAACAAAACAAACACAACAAAACAACAAAACAACAAAAACAACATCACACAAACAAACAACACAAACAACAACAACACAACAACAAACAAAACAAAACAACACAACAACAAAACACAAAACAACACAACAACAACAACAAAAACACAAAACACAAAACACACAAAACAACACAAACAACAAAACACAACACAAAACAAACAACAAAACAACAAACAAACACAAACAACAAAAACACAAAACAAACAAACACAACAAAACACAACACAAACAACACAAAAACAACAAACAAAACAACAACAAAAACACAACAAACAAAACAAAACACAACAAACAAACAACAAACAACAACACAACAACAAACACAAAAACAAAACAATCACAACACAACACAACAACAAAACACAACACAAAACACAACAAACAACAAAACACACAAAACAACAAACACACAACAAAACACAACACACAAAAACAACACAACAACAAACACACAAACAACAAAAACACACAACACAAACAACAACAAAACAAACACAAAACAAACAACAAACACAAACACAAAACAACACACAACAACAAAACAACACAAACACACACAACAACAACAAAAACACAACAACACAACACAACAAAAACAACACACAACAAACACAACAAAACAACAAACACAACACAACAAAAACACAACACACAAACAACACACAAACAAAACAACACACAACAAAAACAAACACACAACAAACACAATCACACAAAACACAACAAACAAAACACACAACACAAACAACAACAAATCAACAACAAACAACACAAACAACAAACAACAAACAAAAACAAACCACAAAACAACACAAAACAACACAACAAAAACAACACAAACAAACAAAACACAACAACACACAACAACAACAAACAACACAAAAACAACACAAACACAACACAACACAAAACACAAAACACACAACAAAAACACAAACAACACAAAACACAAACAACAAACACAACACAAACAACAACAAAAACAAAACAACACACAAAACACAACAACACAATCAACAAACACAACACAACAACACAAAAACAACAAAACAACACAACAACACAAAACAAACACACAAATCAAACAAAACAACACAACAAACACACAAACAACAAACAACACAACAAAACAAACACAAAAACAAACAATCACAACAACACACAACAACACAAACACAAACAACAACAACAAACAAACACAACAAAAACACAACACAACACAAACAACAACACAAACACAAACAAACAACACACATCAACAAACACAACAACACACAAAAACAACACAACACACAAACAACACAAACACAACAAAACAAACAACACAACAAACAACACACAAACACAACAAACACAACACAAAACAACATCAACAACAACACAACAAAACAACACAAACAAACACACAAACAAACACAAAACACAAACAACAAACAACAAACACAAACACAACACAACAAAACAAACACAAACAAACACACAACAAAACAACACAAACAACAACAAAACACAACAAACAAACAACAAAACAACAACAAAACAAACACAACAACAACAAACACAACAAACACAAACAAAACAACACACAAAACACAAACAAACAACAAACACAAAAACACACAAAACAAACAACAACAAACAACACACAACAAACAACACACAACAAAACACAACAAACAACAAACACAAACACAACACACAACACAAACAAACAAACACAACAACAAACAAAACACAACAACACAAACAACAACACACAAAACACACACAAACAAAACAACAAAACAACAACACAAAAAACACAAACAACAACACAAACACAAACAACAACAACACAAACAAACACAACAACAAAACAACAACAACAAACACAAACAAACACACAACAACAACAAAACACAACAAACACAAACAACAAACAAACACAACAAACACAACACAAACACAACAAAACAACAAACACAAAACAAACAACACACACAAACAACAACAACAACACAACAACAAACAACACAAAACAAAAAACACAAACACAACAAACACACAACACAAACAAACACAAACAACAACAAACAAAACACAACAAAACAACATCAAACAACACAACAAACAAACAAACACACAAACAACACAAACAAACACAACAAACACAAAAACAAACATCAACAAAACAAACAAACACAACAAACACAAAACAACACAAACAACACAAACAAACAACAACACAACACAAACAACACAAAACACAACAAACAAAAACACAACACAACAACAAACACAAACAACAACACAACACAACACAAACAAAAACACAAACAACAACACAACACACAAAACACACAACAAACAAACACAAACAACACAAACAACAACACAAAACAACACATCAACACAAAACACAAACAAAACAAACACAACAACAAAAAACACAACAACACAACACAACAAAACACACACACAACAAAACAACAACAACAAAACACAAACAAACACAACACACAAACACAAAACACAACAACAAAACAACAACACACAACAAACACAAAACAACAACACAAACAACACAACAAACAACACAACAACAAACACACAACAACAACAAACAACACAACAAACACAACACAAACAACAACACAACAAACAAACACAAAACACAAACAACAACACAAAAACAAACAACAAACACAACACAAAAAACACAACACAAAAACAACACAACACAACACAACAAACACACAACAAAACAACACACAAACAACAAAACAAAACAAACACAAACAACACAACAAAACAACAACACAAACACAAACACAAACAAACACAACAACAAACACAACAAAACAACACAAAAACAAACACACAAAAACACAACAACAAACACAACAAAACAACAACAAACACACAAACAACAAACACACAACAAACAAACACACAAACAACAACACAACACAAAACAAACAACAACACAACAAACACAAACACACAAAACAACACAACAACAACAAACAAACACAAACAACACAAACAACAACACAAACAACAAACACACAACAAACAACACAAACACAAAACAAACACAACAACACAAAAACACAAACAACAACAAACACACAAACAACAACAAACAACACAAACAACAAACACAAACAACAAACACAAAACAACAACAACAAACAACACAAACAAACAAAACACAAAACACAACAAACACAAACAAAACACAAACAACAAAACACAACAACACAACAAAAACAACACAATCACACAAACAACACAAACAACAACAAAACACAACACAACAAACAAAACATCACAAACAACACAACAACAAACAACACAAACAACAAAACACAACACAAAAACACAACACAATCACAAAACAACAACACAAAACACAACAACAAACAACAACAAACACAAAAACAACAAACACAAACAAAAACACAAATCAACAACACACAAAACAACAAACAAACACAACACAACAACACAAACACAACAAAACACAACAAAAACACAACACCACAACAAAAACACAAAACACAACACAAACACACAAACACAAACAACAAACAACATCAACACAAACACAACAAACACAACAAAACAAACAACAACAACACACAAAACAAACAACACAACAACATCAACAAACACAACAACACAACAAAACAAAACAACACACAAACACAACAAACAACAACAAACACAAAACAACACAACAAACAACAACACAAACAACAACACAACAAACAACACAAACACAACACAACAAACAAACAACAACAACAAACACACAAACAACACAACAACAACACACAACACAAACACAACAACAAACACAACACAAACAACAACAACAACACACACAAACACACAACAACAACAACAAAACACAAAACAACACAAACAACAAACACACAACAACAACAACAAACACAAACAAACACAACAACACAACAAACAACAAACACACAAACAAACAACAAAACACAACAACACAACACAACCACAAACAAACAACAACACAACAACAAACAAACAACAAAACAACACACAAAACACAACACAACAACAAAACACAACAACACAACAAACACACAAACAACAACAACAAACACAATCAACACAAACAACACAAACACAACAACAACACAAACACACAACAAAACACACAACAACAACACAACAAACACACACAACAACAACACAAACACAAACAAAACAACAACACAACAACACAAAACAAACACAACAAACAACACAAAACAACAAACACACAAAACACAACACAAACAACACAAACACAAACAACAATCACAAACACAACAACAAACAAAACAACCAAAACACAAACACACACAAACAACACAAAACACAACAAACAACAACAACACAAACACACAAAACAAACAACAACAACAAAACAAAACACAACAACAAAACAACAACAAACAACACAAAACAACAACAATCACACAACAAACACAACAACAAACAACAAACACACAACACAAACACAACACAAAACACAAACAAACAACAAACACACAACACAAACAAACAACACAACACACACAAACACAACACACAAAACAAACACAACACAACACAACAACACAACACAACACAAAACAATCAACAAACAACACAAACAACAAACACAACAACAACAACAAACAACACAAAAACACAACACACAAACACAACACAACAACACACAACACAAACAAACACACAACACAACAAACACAACAAACAACAAAACAACACAACACAAACAACAACAACACACAAACACACAACAACAACAAAACACAACAACAAAACACACACAACACACAAAACAAACACACAACAACACACAACACAAAAACACAACACAACACAACAACACAAACAACAACAAACACAACACAACAAACACAACACAACAAACACAAAAACAACACAACAACAACACACAAACACACAACAAACACAACACAACAACAAACACAACAACACAAACACACAAAACAACAAACACAAAACACACAACAACACAAACAACACAAAACAACAACACAACAATCAAACAACACACAACACACAACAAACAAACACAACACAACACAACAACACAACAAACAACACAAAACAACAAACAACACACACACAAAAACACAACACAACAACAAAACACAACACAAACAACACAACACAAACACACACAAACAAACACAACACAAACAACAACACAAAACAAACAACACACAACACAACAAACAACAACAAAAACACAACAACAACACAACAACACACAACACACAAACAAAAACAACACAACACAACAAAACACAAACACACACAACACAACAAACACAACAACAAAACACAACAACACAAACACAACAACAAACACAACAAAACAACACACAACAAACAACAACACACAAACACACACAACAACAACACAAACACACAACAAACACACAACACAAAACAAACAACACACACAAACAACAAAACACAACAAACACAACACAACACAAACAACAAAACAACAACACAACAAACACACAATCAACAACAAACAAACACAACAACACAAACAACAAACACAACACACAACAACACACACAACAAACACAAACAACACAACACACAAAACACAACACACACAAAACAACACACAAACAACAAACAACACAACAACACAAAACACAACAACACAAAACACACAACATCAACAACACAAACACAACAACAACACACAAACAACAACAAAACACACAACAACAACACAAACAACAAACAACAAACACAACACAACAAACACAACACACAAACAACACAACACAACAACAACACACAAACAACAACAAACACAACACAAACACACAAAACAACAAACACACAAACAACAACAATCACAACAACAAACACACACAACACAACACAACAAACAACAACAACACACAACACAACACAACAAACACAAACAACACACACAAACACACAACAAAACACACAACACACAAACAACAACACACAAACACACAACAAACAAAACAACAACACACAAACAACACACAACAACACAACAACACAAACACAACACAAAACACAAACAACACACAACACAAACAAACACAACAACACAACAACAACACACAAACACACAACAAACAACAACACACAAACAACACACAACAACACAACAACACAAAACACAACACAACAACAACACAACAACACAACACAAAACAACAACACAACAAACACAACAAACACACACACAACACAACACAACAACAAACACACAACACAACACAACACAACACAACACACAAACACAACAACAACAACAACAAACAAACACAACAACAACACAACACAAACACACAACACAACAAACACACAACAACACAACAAACACACAAACACACAAACACAACACAACAACAAACAACAACACACAACAAACACAACAACACAACACAACAACAACACACAAACACAACACAACAACACAAACACAACAACACACAAAACAAACAACACAAACACAACAACACAACACAAACACACAACAAAACAACACAACACACAACAACACAACAAACAACAACAACAAACACACAACACACAAACAACAAACAACACAACACACAAACAACAACACAACAAACACACACAACACAACAACAACAACAAACAACACACAACAACAACAAACACACAACACAACAACACAAAACAACAAACACAACATCAAAACACAACAACAACACAACACAACACACAAACAAACACAAAACACAACACAACACAAACACAACACAACACACAAACAACAACAACAACAAACACACAAACACAACACAACAACAACACAACACAACACAACAACACAACACAACAAACACACAAACAACAACAAACAACACAACACACAAACACACACAACAAAACACACAACAACACAACAACACAAACACAAACACACAACAAACAACAAACACAACACACAACAACACACAAACAACACAAACACAAACAACAACAATCACACACACAACACAAAACAAACACACACAAACAACACACACAACAACACAACAACACAACACACAACAAACACAAACAACAACACAACACAAAACAACACAAAACAAACACACAAAACAACAACACAACACAACAACACAACAACACAACAACACAAACAACACAACACAAACACAACACAACACACAACACAACACACACAACAACACAACAACAAACAACAACACAACAACACAACAACAACAACACAACACAACAACAACACACAACAACACACAAAACAAACACAACAACACAACACACAACACAACAAACACAACAACAACAAACACAACAAAACAACACAACACAACACAACAACAAACACAACACAAACACACACAAACACAACACAACAACACAACAAACACAAACACAAACAACACAAACAACAACAACACAACACACACAAACAACAACAACACAAACAACAACACAACAACAACAAACAACACATCACAACAACACAACACAAAACAAAACAACAACACAAACACAACAACACAAACAAACACAACACAACACAACAACACAACAACACAACAATCACAACACAACAAAACAAACAACACACAACACAACAACACAACACAAACAACACAACAAACAACACAACAACAACACACAACACAAACACAACAAACACAACACACAAACACAACAACAAACACACACACAAACAACACAACACAACAAACACACAACAACAAACACAAACAACACAACACACAAACAACACAACACACAACACACAACAACAAACACAACACACAACACAAACAAACACAAACAACACACAACACAACAACACAACAAACAACACACAACAACAAAACACACAACAAACACAACACAAACAACACACAACACAACACAACAACAAACAACACACAAACAACAACACAAAACACAACAACACACAACAACACAAACAAAACACAACAACACACAACAACACACAACAACAAACAACAACACAACAACAACACAAACACAACAACACAACACACACAACAACAAAACACACAACAAACACAACAACAACACAACACACAACACAACAACACACAAACAACAACACAACAACAAACACAACACACATCACAACACAACAACACACAACAACACAACAACACACAACAAACAAACACACAACAACACAACACAAACACAAAACACACAACACACAACAACACACAACACAAACAACACAAACAACACAACACAAACACAACACAACAACACAAACAACAACACAAACAACACAAACACAACACAACACACAAACAACACAACAAACAACACACAAACAACACACAACAACAACAAACACAACAACACAACAAACACACAACAACACAACAAAACAACAAACACACAAACACAACACAACAAACAACACACACAACACAACAACAACAACAACACAAACACACAACACACAAACAACACACAACACACAACACAAACACAACAACAACACACACAACAAACACACAAACACAACACACAACAACACAATCAACAAACACACACACAAACACACAACACAACACAAACACAACACACAACAAAACAACACAACAACACACAACAAAACAACAACACACAAACAACACAAACAACACAACACAACAACACACAAACAACAACACAACAACACAACAACACAACACAACACACAACAAACAAACAACACAACACACAAAACACAAACAACACAACAACACAAACACACAACAAAACACACAACACAAACAACACAACACAACACAAACACAACAACAACAAACACAACAACAACACAAATCAACACACAAACACACAACAAAACACACAACACAAACAACACACAACAACACAACAACACAACACAAACACAACAAACACAACACAAACACACAAACAACAACACAACAACAACACACACAACAAACACAACACAACAACACAACACAAAACATCAACAAACACAACACAACAACACAACAACACAAACACACAACAACAACAACACAACATCAAACAACAACACAAACACACAAACACAACAACACAACACACAACAACACAAACACACACAAACAACACAACAACAACACAAACAACAACAAACACAACACAAACAACACAACACAACAACAAACACAACAAACACAACAACACACACAAACACAACAAAACACAACAACACACACAAACAACAAACACAACAACACAACAAACACACAAACAACAACAACAAACAACAAACACACAAACAACAACACAACACAACACAACAAACACAACAACACAACAACACACAACACAAACACAACACACACAACACAAAACACAACACACACAACAACAAACAACACAACAACACAACACACAACACAACAAACAACACACACACACAAACACAACAACAAACAACACAAACACACAACACAACAACACAACACAACACAACAAACAACACAACAACACAAACACAATCAACACACACAACACAACACAACAAAACACAACAACAAAACACAACAACACACAACACAACACACAAACACACAACAACACAACAACACACAAACACAACACAAACACACAACAACACAACACAACACACAACAAACACAAACAAACACAACACAACACACAAACAACAACACAACAACACAAACACAACACACAACAACACAACACACAACACACAACACAACAAACACACAACACAACAAACAACACACAACACAACACAAACAACAACAAACACACAACACACAACACAAAACAACACACACAAACAACACAACAACACAACACACACAACACAAAACACACAACACACAACAAACACACAACACAAACAAACACACAACAAACAACACACAACACAACACAATCACAACAACACAACAACACAACAACACAAACAACACACAACAACACAACACAACAACACAAACACACACAACAAACACACACAAACAACACAACACAACAACAACACAACAAACACACACAACACACACAACACAACACAACACACAAACAACAACACAACACAAACACAACACAACACAAACAACACAACACAACAAAACACAACACAACAACAACACACAAACAACACAAACACACACAACAAACACACAAACACACAACACAACAACAAACACACAAACACAACACAACAACACACAACACACAACAAAACACAAACAACACACACAACAAACACACAACAACAACAAACAACAAACACACACAAACAACACACAACACAACACAAACACACAAACAACACAAACACAACAACACACAACAACACACAACACAACAACACAACACAACAAACACAACAACAACACACAAACAACACACAACAACACACAACAACAAACACAACAAACAACACACAACACACAACACAAACACACACAACACACAACAAACACACAACACAAACACAACACACAACAAACACAACAACACAACACACAACACAACAAACACACAACACACAAACACACAAACAACACAACACACAAACAACACACAACAAACACAAACAACACAACAACAAACACAACACAACACAACAACACAACACACAACACAACACACAACAACAACACAACACACAACACAACACACAACAACAAAACACACAACACACAAACAACACAAACACAACAACAACAACAAACACAACACAAACAACAACACAACAAAACACAACACACAACAACACAACAACACAACAACACACAACACAAACAACAACACAACACACAACACACAACACAACACACAACACAACACACAAACACAAACAACACAAACAACAACACAACAACAACACAAACAAAAACACACAACAAACACAACACAACAAACACAACACAAACACAACAAACAACACACAACAACAACACAACACAACAACACACAACACAACACAACAACACAAACACAACACAACAAAACACAACACAACAACAACACAACAACAACACAAACACACAACACAAACAACACACAACAACACAACACACAACAACACAAATCAACAACACACAACAACACACAACAAAACACACAACACAACACAAACACAACACAAACAACACAACAACAACACAACACAACAAACAACACACAACACACAACAACACAACAACAACACACAACACACAAACAACACACAAACAACAAACACACACAACAACAAACACAACACAACACAACAAACACAACAACAAACACAACACAACAACACAACACAAACAACACAACACAAACAACACACAAACACACACACAACACAAACAACACATCACACAAAAACAACAACAACACACACAAACACAACAACACAACAACAACACAACAACACAAACACAACACACAACAACACAACACACAACACAACAACACACACAACAAACAACACAACACACACAAACAACAAACAACACAACACACACAAACAACACAAAACACAACACACAACACAAACACAACACAACAACAACACAACACAAACAACACACACAATCACACAACAAACAAACAACACACAAAACAACAACAAACACAAACACACAAACAACAACACACACAAACACAAACAACAACACAACACAACACACAAACACAAACACAACAACACACAACACAACAACAACACATCAACAAACACAACACACAAACAACAACACAACACACAAACAAAACACACAACAACAACAACACACAACAACACAACAACACAACAACACAACAAACAAACAACACAACAACACACAAACACACACAAACAACACAACAACACAACAAACACAACAACACAACACAACACACAACAAACACACAAACAACACAACAACAAACACAACAACACACACAAACAACACAACACAAACACACAAACAACAACAACACAACAACACAACACACAAACATCAACAACAACAACACACAACAACACAACACAAACAACACAAACAACACAACACAAACACAACAAACACAACAACAACACACACAAACAACAACACACAACACAACAACACAAAACAACACAACAACACAACAACACAAACAACAAACACAACACACACAACACACAACAAACACAACACAAACAACACACAAACAATCACAACACACAAACAAACACACAACAAACAACAAACACAACAACACAACACAAACAACACAAAACAAACACACACAACACAACACAACACAACCAACACAACAACACAACACAAACACAACACACAACAACACACACAAACAACACAACACACAAACACAACACACAACACAACACAACACACAAACAACACAAACACAACAAACAACACACACAAACAACAAAACAACACAACAACACAAACAACACAACACAACAACAAACACAACAACACAAACAACACACAACACACAACAACACACAACAAACACACACAAACAACACACAACACAACAACACAACAAACAAAACAACACAAACACAACACACAACACACAAAACAACACACAACACAAACACACAACACACAAACAACAAACACAACACACACAAAACACAACAAACACAACACAACAACACAACAAACAACACACAAACAAACACACAACACAACACAACACAACACACAACACACACAACACACAAACAACACAACACACACAACAAACAACAAACACAAACACAACAAACACAAACACAACACAACACAAACAACAACACACAAAACAACACACAACAAACACACAACAACACAACACACAACACAAAACACACAACAACAACAACACAACAACACAAAACAACACACACAAACAACACAACACACAACAACACAACACAACAACACAAACAACACAACAAACAACAAACAACACACAACACAACAACAAACACAAACAACAAACAAACACAACACACAACAACACAACACACACAAACACAACAAACACAACACAACACACAACACACAAACAAACAACACAACAACACACAAACAACACACAACACAAACAACAACACACACAAAACAACAACAACACAAACACAACACACAACAAACAACAACAAACACACAACACACAACACAACACAACAACACAAAACACAACAACAAACAACAACACAACAACAACACATCACAACACACAACACAACAACACAACAAACAACACACACAACAAACACAAACACATCAACAAACACACACAACAACACAACAACACAAACAACAACACAACAATCAACAACACAAACAACACAACAACAACACAAACACACACAAACAACACAAACAACAACACACACAAAACAACACAACAACAACACAACACACAAACAAACAACAACACACACACAACAAAACACACAAAACACAACAACACAACAAAACAACACACAACAAACACACAACACACAACACAACAAAACACAACACAACACAACAACAACACAACACAAAACACACACACAAACAACACAACACACAAAACACAACACAAACACACAACACACAACAACAACAACACAACACAATCAACAAACAACAAACAACACACACAACAAACACAACACAACAACACAAACAACAACAACACAACAACACACACAAACAACACAACAAACAACATCACAAACACACAACACAACAACACACAACACACAACACAACAAAACACAACACACACACAAACAACAACAAACACAACACACAACAACACACAACAACACAACAACACAACACAAACAACACAACACAAACAACACACAACACACAACACAACAAAACACAACACACAAAACACAACAACACACAACACACAACAAACATCACAACACACACAACAACACAAAACACAACAACACAAACACAACAACAACAACACACAACACAAACAACAACACACAACAAACACACACAAACACAACACAACACAACAACAACACACAACAACACACACAACAACAACACAAACAACACAACAACAATCAACACAACAACACAAACAACAACACACAACACACAACACAACACAACAACACACAAACACAACAAACACACAACAACACACAAACACAACAACACAACACACACAACAACAAACACAACAACAAAACAACACAACACACAACACAACAACAACAACACACAAACATCACAACAACAACACAAACACAACAACAAACACACACAAAAACACAACACAACACACAACAAACACACAACACAAACAACACAAACAACAACACAACACAACACAACAACAAACATCAAAACACAACACAATCACACAAACAACACAACAACAAAACACACAACACAACACAACACAAACAACACAACAACACAACAAAAACACAACAACAACATCAACACAAACAACAACAAACACACAACAACACAACACACACAAACAAACACACAACACAACAACACACAAACAACACAAACACACACAACACACAACACAAACACACAACACAAACAACACAAATCAACACAACAAACACACACAACACAAACACACAAAACAACAAACAACACAACATCACAAACACAACAACACAACACAAACAACACACAACACACAACAACACAACACAACAAACACACAACAATCAACAAACACAAACACAACACAACAACACAAACAAACACAACAACACAACACACAACACAACACAACAACACAAACACACAAACAAACAAACACACAACAACACAACAACACACAACACAAACACAACAACACAACACACAAACACAACACACAAACAACACAACACACAACAAAACAAACACAACAAACATCACAAACAACACAACACAACACAAAACACACAACAAACAACAACACAACACAACACAACAAAACACAAACACACAACACACAAACAAACACACACAACACAACACACAACACAACACAAACAACACACAACACAAACACAACACAACACAAACACACAACACAACAACACACAACAAACACAACAAACACAAACACAACACACAAACAACAACACACAACAACAAACACAACAAACATCAAACACACAACACAACACAACAACACAACACACAACAAAACAACAACAACACAACAAACAACACAACACAACACACAACACAACAAACACAACAAAACACAACAAACAACACACAACACAACACAACAACACACAACAAACACAAACAACAACACAAAACACAACAACACAACACAACAACAACAAACACAAAACACAACAACAACACACACAACACAAACACACAAACACAAACAACAAAACACACAAACACAACAACACACAAACACACAACAACACAAACAACACAACACACAACACAACAACACAAACAACACACAAACAACACACAACACAACACAAACAATCAACACACAACACACAACACAACAAACAAACACACACACAACAACAACACAAACACACAACAACAAACACAACACAACACAAACACAACACAACAACAACACAACAACACAAACAACACACAACACAAAAACACAACAAACACAACACACAACACAACACACAACAAACACAAACAACAACATCACAACACAACACAACAACACAAACAACACACAACAACACACACAAACAAACACAACAACACACAACACACAACACAAACACAACAAACAAAACAATCAACACAACACAACACACACAAACAACAAACACAACACAACAAACAACACAAACACAACAACACAACAACAACACAACACACAAACACACACAACAAACAACAACACAAAACACACAACAACAACACAACAACACAACAAACACAACAAACAACACAACACACAACAACACAACAACACAACAACACAACAAACACAACACACAACAACACAAACAACACAAACAACAACAAACACACAACACAACACAACAAACACAACACAACAACAACAAACAACAAACAACAAACACACACACACAACAACAACAACACAACACAAACAACACACAAACAAACAACAAACAACACAAACAACAACACAATCAACACAACACAACAAACACACAACAACAACACAAACACAAACACACAAACAACACACAACAAACAACACAACAACACACATCACAACACAACAAACACACACAAACACAACACACAACAAACAACACACAACACAACAACACAACACACAAAAACACAACACACAACACACAAACAACACACAACACAACAAACAACAACACACAAACAACACAACAACAACAAACACAAACACACAAACAACAACACAAACAACAACACAACACAACACAACAAACATCACAACAACACAACACAACACAACAACACAAACAACACAACACACAACAAACAAACACAACACAAACACAACAAACAACACAAACACAACACAACAACAAACACAACACAACACAACAAACACAAACACAACAACAAACAACACAACACAACACACAACACAACAAACACACAACAACAAACACAACAACACAACACACACAACACACAACACAACAACAAAACACAAACACAAACAACACACAACAACACACACAAACAACAACACACAAACACAACACAACACAACAACAAAACAACAACACAACACAACACAAAACACAACACAAACACAACACACAACACAACAACAACACAACAACAAACAACACAACAAACAACACAAACAACACAACACAACAAACAACACACAAACACAACAACACAAAACAACACACAAACACAACAACACACAAACACACACAACACAACAACACAAACAACACAAACACACAACAAAACACAACACACAACAAACAATCACAACAACACACAAACACAACACAACACACAACAAACACAACAAACAACAACAAACACAAACACACACAACAAACACAAACAACACAACACAAAACAACACACAACAAACACAACACAAACAACACAACACACAAACAACAAACAACACAACACAACAACAACAAACACACACAAACAACACACAAACACAAACACACAACAACACAAACACAACAACAACAACACACAAACAACAATCACACAAACAAACACAACACAACAACAACAAACAACACACAACAACACACAACACAAACAAACACACAACAAACACAACAACAAACACAACACACACAAACAACAAAACACACAAACAACACACAACACAACACACAAAACACACAACACACAAACAACACAACACAAACAAACAACACAACAAACACAACACACAAAACAACAACAACAACACAACATCAAACACAACAACACAACAAACACACAACAAACAACACAACAACACACAACACAAACACAACAACACACAAAACAAACACAACAACAAACACAACAACACAATCAACAACACAACACACAAACAACACAACACAACAAACACAATCACACACACAACAAACAACACAACAACAACAACACAACACAACACACAAACACAACACAACAACACAACAACACACAAACAAACAACAACACAACAACACAAACAACACAAAACACACAACAAACAACAACACACAACACAAACAACACAACACACAACACAAACAAACACAACAACACACACACACAACAACATCACAACACAACACACAAACAACAACACAACAACACACAACACAACAAAACAACACAAACACACAAACAACACAACAACAACAACACAAACAACACAACAAACAACACAACAACAACACAAACACAACAACAACAAACACAACAACAAACACACACACAAACAACAACACAACAAACAACAAACACACACAAACAAAACACACAACACAACAACAACACACAAACAACAACAACACACAACAACACAAACAACACACAACACACAAACACACAACACAACACAACAAACACAAACAACAACAACATCAAACACACAACAACACAACACAACAAACACACAACAACAACAAAACAACACAACACACACACAACAATCACACAACAACAACACAACACAACACAAAACACAAACAACAACACAACACAACACACAACAAACACAAACAACACAAAACAATCACAACAAACACAAACACAACAAACAACACAACAACAACACACAAACACACAACACAAACAACACAACAACACACAAAACAACAACACAACAACAACACAAACACAACAATCAACACAACACAACAACACAACAACACAAAACAACACAAAACACACAACACAACAAACAACACAACACAAACAACACAACACAATCACAACAAAAACACAACAACACAAACACAACAACACACAAACACAACACAACACAAAAACACACAAACACACACAAACACAAACACAACAACAAACACAACAAACACACAACACAACAAACACACAACAAAACAACACACACAAACAACACAACACAACAACACAAACACACAAACACAACAAACACACAACAACAACAACAAACAAACACACAATCACAACACACACAAACAACACAAAACAACACAACACACAACACAACACACAACAACACACAAACACAACACAACAACAAACACAACACAACACACAACAACACAACACAAACACACACAACACAACACACAACAAAACAACACACAACACAACACAAACACAACACAACAAACACAACAACAACAACACAACACAACACACAACACACAAACACAACACAACAACACAACAACAACACATCACACAACACAAACAAACAACAAAACAACAACACAACAACAAACAACACAACAACAAACACAACACACAACAAACACAAACAACACAACACACAACACAACACAAACAACACAAAACACAACAAACACAACAACACACAACAACACAAACACAACAAACATCACAACAACACAACAACAACAACACACAACACAACAACACAAACAACAAACACAACACACAAACACAACACAACAAACACACACAACAACACAACAACACAACACAACAACAACACAACACAAACAACACACAACAACACAAACACACACAACACAAACAACAACACAACAACACACACAACACAACAAAACACAACAACACAAACAACACAACAACACACAACACAACAACAAACACAACAACAACACAACACACAAACAACACACAAACACAACAACAACACAACACAAACACACACAACACAACAAAACAACACACAACAACAACAAACACAACAACACAACATCAACAACAACACACAAACAACAACAACAACAAACACAACAATCACAAACAACACACAACAAACAACACACAAACACAACACACAAAACAACAAACAACACAACAACACACAACACAACAAACACAAAACACACACAACAACAACACAAACACACACAACACAAAACACACAAACAACACAAACAACAAACACAACACACAAACAACAACACACAAAACACAACAACACAACACAACACACAACAACAAACAACACAACAACAAAACAAACAACACACAAAACAACACAACAAACACAACACACACAACAACACAACAAACACAACACAAACACACAAACACAAACAACACAACAACACAACAAACAACACAAACAACAACAAACAACACACACAACACAAACAACAAACACACAACACAAACACAACAACACACACAACAAACACACACAACAAACACAACAAACAACACAACAACACAACACAACACAAACACAACAACACAAACAAACACACACAACACAACACACAACAACACAACACAACACAAAACAACAAACACAACACAAAACAACACACAATCAAAACAACACAACACAACACAACAAACACAACACACACAACACAAACAAACAACACAACAACAACAAACACACAAACACAATCACAAACAACACAACACACAACACAACAACACAAACACACAACACAAACAACAAACACAACACAACACAAAACAACACAAACAACACAACACAAACAACAACACACAACACAACACAACAACACAACAACACAACACACAAACAAACACAACAACACAAACACAACAACACAAACACACAACACAACACAACAACAAACACAAACACAACAACACATCACAACACAAACAACACAAAACACAAACACAACAACACAACAAAACACAACAACACACAAACACACAACAACACAACAACACAAACAACACAACACAACAAACACAAACACAACACAACACACACAATCAACACAACACAACACAAAACAACAACACAACAAATCACAACACACACAACACACAAACAACACAAACAACAACACAACACAAACACAACAACACACAAACAACACAACAAACACAAAACAACAAACACAAACACAACAACAACACAAACAACAACACAACAAACAACAACAACACACAACAACAAACACAACAACACACAACAAAACACACAACAACACAAACAACAACACAACAACACACAAACAACACACAACACAACAAACACACACAAACACACAACAAACACAACAACACAACAACAAACACAAACAACACAAACAATCACACACATCAAACAAACAACACAACACAACACAAAACACACACAACACAAACACACAACACAACAAAACAACAAAACACAACAAACACACAAACACAACAACAATCAAACAACAACACAACACAAACACAAACAACACAAACACAACAACAACACAACACAATCAACAAACACAACAACACAACAACACAAACACACAACAACAAACACAACAAACACAACAAACACAACAACACAACACAAAACAACACAAACAACACAACAACACACAAACAACACAACACACAAAAACAACACAACACACACAAACAACAACACAAACAACACAAACACAAACAACACACACAACAACACAACACAACAACAACAAACAACAACAACACAACATCAAACAACACAAACACAAACAACACAACAAAACAACAAACAACAAACACACACAACACAACATCAAACAACAACACACAAACAAATCAAACAACACAACAACACAAACAACAAACACAACAACACACAACAACACACACAACAACACACAAACACACAACAACAACACAACACACACAAACACAAACACAACACACAACACAAAACACACAACAACACACACAACAAACAACAACACAACAACACACAACAAACACACAACAACACAACACAAACACAAACAACACACACAACAACAAACACAACACAACACAATCACACAACACACAACAAACACAACACAACACAACACAACAAACACAACACAACACAACACAATCACACAACAAACACAACACAACACAAACACACAACAACACAACAACACAAACAACACAACAACAACACAACACACAAACAACAACACAAAAACAACACAACAACACAACACACAACACACAACAACACAACAACACACACAAAACAACAAACACAACACACAACACACAACAAAACAACACATCACAACAACACAACACAACACAACAACACAAAACACACACAACAAAACAACACACAACACAAACAACACAACACACAAACAACACAACACAACAACAACACAACACAAACACAACAACAACAACACAACAAACACAACAAACACACAACAACACAACACAAAACACACAACAAACAACACAACACAAACACACAACACAAACAACACAACAAACACACAACAACAAACACAACACACACAACAACAAACACAACACAAAACAACAACACACAAACAACACAACAACACACAACACAAACACAACAAACACAACAACACAACACAAACACACAACACAAACAACAACAAACACAACACAAACAACACAAACACACAACACAACAAACACACACAACAACAACACAACAAACAACACAACAACACAACACACACAACAACACAAAACACAACACAAACAAACACACACAAACACAACACACACAACACAACAACAACACAAACAACAAAACACACAACAACACAACACAAACACAATCACAACACAACACACAACAACACAACAACACAACAAACACAACACAACACAAAACACACACAAACACAACACAACAACACACAAAACAACACAACACACAACACACAAACAACAACACACAAACACAAACAAATCACAAACACAACACAAACACACAACACAACAAACACACAAACACAACACAACAAACACACAACACACAAACAACAACAACAACAACACACAAACAAACAAACACACACAAACACAAACACAACAACACAACACACAAACAACAACACACAAACAACACAACACAACAACAACAAACACAACAACAAAACACACACACAACAACAAACAAACACACAACACACAACAACAACACACACAAACAACACACACAACACAACAACAACAACAAACAACACACAACAACACACAACAACAACACACAACACAACAAACACAACAACACAACACAAAACAACACACACAACAACACAAACACACAACACAAACAACACACAACAACACAACAACACAACAAAACAACACAACAACACAAACAACACAACACACAAATCACACAAACAACACAACACACAACACAACACACAAACACAACACAACAAACACAACAACAAACAACACAACAAACACAACACACAAAACACACAACAACAAACAACAACACAACACACAAACAACACACAACACAACAACACACAAACAACACAAACAACAACACAACAACAACACACACAAACACAAACAACACAAACAACACAACAACACAACAAACACAACAAACAACACACAAAACAACACAACACACAACAAACAACAATCAACACAACACAAACACAACACAAACAACAACACAACACACACAATCACACAACAAACACACAACACAACACAACAAACACAACAACAACACAAACAAAACACAACAACACACAACAACACAACAACACAACACACAACAACACAACACACAACAACACAAACAACACACAACACAAACAACACAAACACAACACACAAACACACAACACAACACAAACACAACAACACACACAACACAAACACACAACACAATCACACAAACAACACAACACAACACAAACAACAAACACAACAAACAACACAACAACAAACACAACACACAAACAACACAACACACAAACAACAAACAACACAAACAACACACAACACAACACACACAACAAACACAAACAACACAACACAAACACAACAACACACAACAACAACACAAACACAACACAACACACAACAACAAACAACAACACAAAACAACACAAACAACAACACAACACACATCAAAACACAACACAAACAAACAACACACAAACACAACACAACACAACAACACAAACAACACAACACACAACAAAACACACAACAACAACACAAACAACAACACAAACACAACAAACACAACACAACACAAATCAACACACAACACAACACAACAACAAACAACACAACAACAACACAAACACAACACAACAACACAATCACAAACAACACAACACACACACAAACAACACAACAACACACAAACACAACACAACACACACACAACACAAACACACAAACAACACAACACAACACAAACACACACAACAAACACAACAACAACACAACAACACAAACAACAACAACACAACACAACAAACAACAAACACAACAACACAACAACACACAAACACACACAACAAACAACAAACACACACAAACAACAACAAACACAACAAACACAACACAAACACAACACACACAATCAAACACAACAACAAACACACACACAAAACAATCACAAACAACACAACACAACACAAACACACAACACACACAATCAACACAACAACAACACAACAAACACAAACAACACAAAACACAACACAACAACACACACAACAACAACACACAACACACATCAACACAAACAACACAACACAACACAACAAACACAAAACAACACACAACAACACAAACACAACACAACACAAACAACACAACACACAACAAACAACAACACAACACACAAACAACAACACACAAAAACACACAACAACAACACACAAACACACACAACACAACAACACAACAACACACAAACACAACAATCAACAACACAACACAAACACAACAAACACAAACAACAACAACACAACACAACACAAACAACACAACAACACACAACAAACAACAACACAACACAACAACACACACAAACAACAAAATCACACACAAACAACAACACAACACAAACACAAACACACACAACAACACAACAACACAAACAACACAACACACAACAACACAAACACAACAACACACAACAACACACAACAAACACAACACAAACAACACATCACAAACACACAACAAACAACACACAAACAAACACAACAAAACAACACACACAACACAACACAAACAACACAACAACAACACAAACACAACAACAAACACACAAAACACAACACAACACAACACAACAACACAAACACAACAAACACACACAACACAACACACACAAAACAACAACACAACAACACAACACACAACACAACAAACACACACAAACAACAACACACAACACACAAACAACAAACACACAACACACAAACACAACAAACACAACAACAACACATCAAACACAACAAACAACAACAAACACAACACAACAAAACAACACAACAACACAACACATCAAACAACACAAACACACACAACACAACAACAACACACAAACACACACAACAACACAAACAACAACAAACACACACACAACACAACACACACAAACACACAAACAAACACACAACACAACACAAAACAAACACACACAACAACACAACAACAAAAACACACAACAACACACAACACAACACACAACAAAATCACAACACAACACAACACAACACACAACAACAAAACACACACAACAACACAACACAACAACACAAACAAACACACACACAACAACAACAACACACAAACAATCACAACACAAACAAACAACACACAACAACACAACACAACACAACAACAAACACACAAAACACAACAACACAAACAACAAACACAACACAACAAACACAACACACAAAACACACACACAACACAAACACACAACAACAACACAAAACAACACAACACACAACAAAACAACACAACAATCACACAACAACAAACAACAACACAAACACAACACACAAACAACACACAAACAACACAACACAACACAACAACAACAAACACAACAACACACAACACAAACAAAACAACAAATCAACACACAACAACACAACACAACAACAACAACACACACAACAAACACACAACAACAACACAACAAACAACACAACACACAAACAACACACACAAACAACACACAAACAACAACACACACAACACAAACAACAACAACACAAACACAACACACACAAACAACAAACAACACACAACACAACAACAAACACAACAACAAACAACAAACAACACAACAACACACACACACAAACAACACAACACACAACACAACAAAAACACAACACAACACAAAACACAACACACAAACAACAAACACAACACAAACACAACAACAAACACAACAACACACAACAAACACAACACAACAACAACACACAATCACAACACAACAACAACACAACAAACACACAACAAACACAACAACAACACAACACAACACACAAACACAACACAACAAACACAAACACAACAAACAACAACACAACACAACAACACAACAACACAAACAACACAACAACACAACACAAACACAACAACACAACAAACAACACAACAAAACACAACACAACAACACAACAACAACACAACACAACAACACACAAACACAACAACATCACAACAACACAAACAACAAACACAACACAAACAACACAACACACAAACAAACACAAAACACACAACACAAACACAACAACACACAACACACACAACACAACAACAACACAACAACACAAACACAACACAACACACAACACAAACACAACAAACACACAACAACAACACAACAAAACAACACACAAACACACACAACAACACACAAACAACACAACACAACATCAAACAAACACAAATCACAACACAACAACATCAACAACAACACAAACAACACACACAACAAACACACAAACAACACAACACAAAACACACACAAACAACACACAAACACAAACACAACACACAACAACACAACACAACAACACACAAACACAACAACACAACAAAACACACACACAACAACACAACAAATCACAACACAAAACACAACACAACAACAAACACACAACAAACACAACAACACAAACAACACAACAACACATCAACACAACAAACACACAAAACACAACAACACACACAACACAAACACACAACAAACACACAACACACAAACAAACACAACACACACAACACACAACAAAACAACACAACAACACAAACACACAACAAACACACAACACAAACAACAACACAAACACAACAACAACACAAACACAACACACAACACACACAAAATCACACAACAACACAACACAAACACAACAACACAACACAACACAACAACACACAACAAACACACAACAACAACACAAACACAACAACACAACACAAAACACAAACAAACACACAACACACAAACACAACAACACAACACAAACACACAACAACAACACAACACAACAACACAAACACAAACACAACAACACAAACACAAACACACACAACAAACACAACAAACACAACACAACAACAAAACACAACACACAACAACACACACAACACAACACACAACAACACACAAACACAAACAACACAACACACACAACAACAACACAACACAAACACACACAAACAACACACAACAAAACAACACACACAACAAACACACAACACACAACACAATCAAACACACAACAACAAACAACACAACAACACAACACAACACAAACAACACAACAAAACACAACAACACACACAACACAACACAACACACAACAAACAACACAACACAACAACACACAACAACACAAAACAACAACAACACACAACAACACAACACACACAACACAACACAAACAACACAACAACAACACAAACACAACAACACAAACACAACAAAACAACAACACAACAACACAACACACAACACAACAACAACACAACACAAACACAACAACAACAAACACACAACAACACACAACACAAACAACACACAACACACACAACACAACACACAACAACACAACACAAACACACAACACAACACAACAAACACACACAACAAAACACAACACACAAACAACAACAACACAACAACACACACAACACAACAAACAACACAACAACACACACAAATCACACAACACACAACATCAACAAAACACAAACAA
The DNA here is from genome assembly GCA_038501795.1 of Pseudopleuronectes americanus. NCBI lineage: Eukaryota > Metazoa > Chordata > Actinopteri > Pleuronectiformes > Pleuronectidae > Pseudopleuronectes > Pseudopleuronectes americanus. The sequence continues at coordinate 28,620 of JBAMIH010000226.1, forward strand.
CAACACAACAACACAACAAACAAAACACACAACACAAACACACAACAACACAACACACACACAAACACACAACAAACACACAACACAAACAACACAACAACACACAAACAACACACAAACACAACACAACACACACAACACACACAACACAACAAACACACAACACATCAACAACACAACAAACAACACAACACAACAACAACACAACAAACACAACAAACACACACACAAACACAAACACACACAACAACAACACAACACAACACAACAAACAACACAACAACACAAAACACAACACAACACAACAAACAAACAACACAACAACACACAACAACACAAACAACACACACAACACACAAACACACAACAAACAACAACACACAACACAACACACAATCAAACACAACAACACAACACACAACAAACAACACAACACAACAACACACACAACAAACAACACAACAACAACAAACACACACACAACACACAACACACACAACAACAACACAACAAACACAACAAACAACACAACAACAAACACACACAACAACACAAACACACACACAACAACAAACACACAACACAACAAACACAACAAAACACAACACAAAACACAACACACAACACAACACAAACACAACACACAAAACACAACAACACAAATCACACAAACACAACACAACAACAAACACACAAACACAACAACACAACACACACAAACAACACAACAACACAAACACAAACACACACAACAAACAACAAACACAAACAACACACACAAACAACACACAACACACAACACAAACAACACACAACACACAACAACAAACACAACACACAAACACAAACACACAAACACAACACACAAACAACACACAAACAAACACAAAACAACACACAACAAACACACACAACACAACACACACACAAACACAACAAACAACACACAACACACAAACAACACAAATCAACAACACAACAAACAACACAACACAAACAACAACCAACAAATCACAACAACAAACACACAACACAACACAACACAACAACACAAACACAACACACAACACAACAACAAAACACACACAACACAACACACAACACAACACAACAACACAACAAACACAACACACAAACACACACACAACAATCACAAACAACACAACACACAAACACAACAAACACAACACAACACACAAACACAACACAACACAAACACACAAACACACAACAAACACAACACACAACACACAATCAACAAACAACAATCACAACAACAACACAAACAACACAACAACACACAACAAACACAAACAAACAACACAACACAAACACAACAACAACACAACAACACAACAACACACAAACACAACACAACACACAACAACACACAACACACACAAACACAACAACACAACAAACAACAATCACACAACACAAACACACAACAACACAACACAACACACACAAAACAACAACAACACACACAACACACACAAACACAACACACAACAACACAAACAACACAACACAACACAACACACAAACACAAACACACACACAAACAACACACACAACACACACAACACACAAACAACACACAACACACAAACACAACAACACAACAAACACACACACAACACAAACAACACAACACACAACACAAACAACAACAACACAACACACAAACAAACAAACACACAACACACACAACACACAAACACAACAAACAATCACACAAACAAACACAACAAACACAACACAACACACAAACACAACACAACACAAAACACACAAACACACACAACACAAACACAACACACACAACACAACACACACAACAACACAACACACACAAACAACAACACAACACAAACAACACAACAAACACAAACACAACAACACAACACAAACAACACACAAACACACACAACACACACAACAAAACACAACACACACAAACAACACAACACAAACACACAACACAAACAACAACACAACAACACAAACAATCACAACACACAACACAACAAACACACAACAACAACAAACACAACACACACACAACAACAACACACAAACACAACACAACAACAACAACAAAACACAACACAACACAACACAACAAACACAACACACAACAACAAACAAACACAACAAACAACACAACACACACAACACAACAACAACACAAACACAACAACACACAAACACACAACAAACACACAACAAACACACAACACAACACAACACACAAACAACAACACATCAAACACAACAACAAAACACAACACACAACAAACACAACAACACAACACAACACAAAACAACACACACACACAAACAACAACAACACACAACAACAACAAACAACACACAACACACAACAAACACACACAACAACACAAATCAACACACACACACAAACACACACAACACAAACACAACAACACAAACACAACACAAACACAACACACAACACAACAAACACAACACACAATCACACAACAAACAACACAACACAAACAATCACACACAACAACAAACAATCAAACACAACACAACACAACACAACACACAACAACAAACACAACACACAAACACAACACAAACACAACAACAACAAACACAACACAACAAACAACACACAACACAACAAACACACAACACAACACACAAACAACACACACAAACACAACACAACACACACACAACATCAAACACACAAACAACACACAACACACAACAACAAACACAAAACACACAACACAACAACACAAACAACAACAAACACAACACACAAACACACAACAAACACAACAACACACAACACACAACACAACACACAAACAACACAACAACAACACAAACACAAAACAAACAAACAACACACACAACACAACAACACAACAAACACAACACAATCACACAACAAACACAACAAACAACACACACAACACAAACACAACAACACAACACACAACAACACACAACACAAACACACACAACAAACACAACAACAACAACACACAACAAACACACAACACAACACACAAACACAAACACAACACAACACAACAAACAATCACAACACAACAACACAACACACAAACACAAACACAAACACAACACACACAACACATCACAAAACAACACAACACAACAACAACACACAACACAACAACAAACACAACACAAACACACAACACAAACAACACACACAAAACAACAACACACACAAACACACAACACACAACAACACAACACAAACAACACACAACAAACACAAACACACAACACAACACAACACACAACAACAACACACAACAACAACACACACAACAAACACACAAACAACAAAACACATCACAAACAACACAACAACACAACAAACACACAAACATCAACACACAACACACAACACAACAAACAACAACAACACAAACAACACAACAACACACAAACACAACAACACAACAAACACAAACACAAACACAACAACACACAACACAACAACACAAACACACACAACACAACAACACACAAACACAACACAAACACAACACAAACACACAACACAACACAACACACACAACAAACACAACAACAAACACAACACACAACAAACACACAAACACAACACACACAACACAACACACACAACAAAACACACAAACACAACACAACACACAACACAACAACAACAACACAAACACAACAACACAACACAACAACACACACAAACAACACACAACAAACACACACAACAACACACAACACAACAACACACAAACACAACACAACAAACACAACAACAACACAAACACAACACACAAACAACAACAAACACAACACAACAACACACAACAAACATCAACAACACACAACAACACAAACACACAAACAACACAACACAAACAAAACACACAACAACAACACACAACACACAAACACACAAACAACACACAACAACACAACAACACAACACAACACAACAACAACACAACACACAACACAACAACAAACACAATCAACACACAACAAACAACACACAACAAACAACAAACACACAAACAACACAACAACACAACAACAACAACAACACACAACACACAACAAAACACACACACACAAACAACACAACAACACAACACAAAATCAAACACAACAACACAACACAACAACACAACACACAAAATCAAACACACAACACAACAACACACACACAAACACAACAAACACACACAACAACACAAACACAACACAACAAACACAACACAACAAACAACAAACACACAACAACACACAAACAACAACACAACACAACAACACACAAACAAACACAACACAACAACACACAACACAACACAACAACACAAACAACAAACACACACAAACAACAACAAAACAACAACACACAACACACAACAAACACAAACAACACAAACACACACAACAACACAACACAAAACACACACAAACAACACAATCACACAACAACAAACAACAACAAACACACAACACAAAACAACAACAAACACACAAACAACACAACACACAAACACAAACACAACAACACAAACAACACAATCACAACACACAACACAACAATCACAAACAACACAACACAACACACAAACACACAACAACAAACACACAACAACACAAACAACAACACAAACACAACACAACAACACAACAAACACAACAACACAACACACAACACAAACACACAACAAACACACAAACACAAATCACAACAACACAACACAACAAACAACAACACAAACACACAACAACACACAACACAACACAACAAACACACAACAACACAACACACAACAAAACAACAAACACAACACACAACAAACACACACAACAACACACAAACACAACAAACAACACACACAACACAAACAACACACACACACAAACACAACACACAACAACAAACACACAACACACAACACAACAACAACACAAACACAACATCACAAACACAACAAAACACACAACAACACAAACAAACACAACACACAAAACACAATCACACACAACACAAACAACACACACAAACACAAACACACAACACAACACAAACAACAACACACAACAACACAACAACACAACAAAACACAAACACAAAACAACACAAACAACACAACAAACAACACAACACACAACACAACAACACAACAACACAACAACAAACAACACATCAACACACACAAAACAAACAACACACAAACACAAACAAACACACAATCAACAACAAACACAAACAACAAAACAACACAACAACACAAAACAACACAACACAACAACACAAACAACACACACAAACAACAACAACAAAACAAACAAACACACACAAAACACAACACAACACACAACAACACAAACAACACACAACAACACAAACACAAACACACACAACACACAACACAACACAAAAACAACACAACAACAAACAACACACACAAACAACACACAACAACACAAACAACAACAACAATCACACAACAAACACACACAACAACACAACACAAACACATCAACAACAACACAACAAACAACACAACACAACAAACACAACAACAAACACAACACAACACAAACAACACACAACAAACAACAACACACAACACACAACAACACAACACAACAAACAACAAACACAACAACACACAACACAATCAAACACACAACAACAACACACAACACAAACACAAAACAACACAACAACATCAACAAACAACACAAAATCACAAACAACAACAAACACAACAACACAAACACAACACACAAACAACAACAACACACAACACAACACAAACAACACACAAACAACAACACAACACACAAACAACACACAACACACAAAACAACACAACAACACACAACACAAACAAACAACACAACAAACACACAACAACAAACAACAAACACAAACACAACAACAAACACAACAAACACAAACACAACACACAACAACACAACAAACACAACACAACAACAAACAACAACAACAAACACAACAAAACAACACAAACAACACAAAACACAACACAACACACACAAACAACAAACACAAACAAACACACACAAACAACACAACACACAAACACAACAACACAACAAACAACAACACACACAACAACATCAAAACAACACAACAAACACAACAACACAACAACACAACACAAACAACAACACACACAAACACAACAACAACAAACACAACAACACAAACAACAACACACAAACACACAACAAACAACAACACACACAACAAACACACAAACAACAACACACACACAAACAACACAACACAACAACAAAATCACACAAACACACAACAACACAACAAACAACACAACACAAAACACACATCAACAAACACAACACACAACAAAATCAACACAACACAAAACACACAACAAACAAATCACAACAACAACACAACATCACAAACACAACAACACAACACAAAACACAAACAACACACAACAAAACACAAACAAACACACAAACACACAAACACACAACACAAACACACACACAAAACACAACAACACACAACAAACACACAAAACAACAACACAAACAACACACACAACAAACAACACAAACATCAACAACAACACACAAACACAAATCAACACACAACACACAACAACAACACAACACACAACAAACACAACAATCAACAAAACACACAACACAAACACAACAACAACATCACAAACAACACAACAAACACAACAACACAAACAAACACACAACACACAACACAAACACAAACAACACACAAAACACAAACAACAACACAAACAACAATCACACAAACACACACAACAATCACAAAACAAACACACACACAAACAACAAACACAACAACAACACAACACACAACAACAAACACACAAACAACATCAACAACAAACAACACAACACAACAAACAACACACAACACAACAAACAACACAAACACATCACAACACAACAACAAACACAACAACAACAAACACACAAACAAACACACAACACACACAAAACAACAACACAACACACAACAACAAACAACAACACATCAACAACACAACAACACACAAACAACACAAACACAACACAAAACAACACAAACAAAACAACACAAACAACAAACACAACAAACACACACAAACAACAACAAAACACAACACAAACAACAACACAAACACAACAACAAACAAACACACAAACAACATCAACAACAACAACACAACACACAACAACACAACAAAACACAAAACAAAACAACACAACAAACAAACAACACATCACAACACAACAAAACACAACACACAACACAACAAACAACAACACAAAACACAACAACAAACACAAAAACACACACAACAACACAACAAACAAAACACAACACAACACACAACAAACACAACACAAACACAACAACACACACAACAAACAACACAAACAACAAATCAACACAACACACAACACACAACAAAACAACACAATCACACAAACACACAACAACACAACACAAACAACAACAACACACACAACAACAAAACACAACAACACACAAACAACACAACACACACAAACACACAAACAAACAACAAAACACAAACACACAACAACAACAAACACAACAACAAACAACACAACACAACACAAAACAACATCACAAACAACACAAACACAAACAACAACAACACAACAACAAACAACAACACACAACACAACAAAAACACAAACACACAACAAACAAACACATCACACAAACAAACAAACACAACAACACACAACACAACAACACATCACAAACACAAACAACAATCACAACAACAACACAAACACACAACACAACACAAAACACAAACAACAACAACACACAAACAACAAACAACAACACAACACACAACAACAAACAACAACATCAACAACACAACAACAAAACAACAACAAACACAACAACACACAAACACAAACAACAAACAAAACAACACAAACACAAAAAACACACAAACAACAACACACAAACAACACAAACACAACAACAACACAAACAACAACAACAACATCAAAACACAACACAACACAACAACACAACACAAACAACAAAAACACACAACAACACAACAAACACACAACAACACACAACAACACAAAACACAACACAAACAAACACACAACACAAACACACAAACAACACACACAACACAAACAACAAAACACACAACAACAAAACACAACACAAACAACAACACAAAATCAACAACAACACACAAAACACAACACAACACACAAACACAACAACAACACAAAACACACAACAACACAACACAACAACAAACACAACACACAAACAACACAACAAACACAACAACACAAACACAACAACAAAACAAACAACAACACAACACACAACAACACAAAACAAACAACAACACAAACACACATCAACAACACAAACACACATCAAAATCAACAACAACAACACAACAACACACAACACAACAACACACAAAACACAACAACAAACACACAACACAAACAAACACCAACACACAACACACAAACAAACAACAACAATCAACAAAACAACACACAAACACAACACAACAAACAACACAACACACAAAACAAACACAACAACACACACAAACAACACAACACAACACACAAACACAAAACAACACAACACACACAACACAACAAACAATCACAACACAACACAAAACACAACAACACACAAACAAATCACAACACAACAAACAACACAATCACAAACACAATCACAAAACAACACAACAACAACACAACAAACACACACAACACAAAACAAACACAAATCACACAAAACAACAAACACAACAACATCAAACAACACACAACAAACACAACACAAACACACAACAACACAAAACACAAACAACACAATCACAACAAACACACACACAAACACACAACACAACACAAACAACAAACAAACACACAAACAACACAAACACAACACAACAAAACACACAACAACAACACAACACAACACACAAACACAAACAACACAACAACACACAACACAAACAACACAAACACAACACAACAAACACAACAAAACAACACAACAACACACACAAAACAACACACACAAACAACACAAACAACAACACAACACAAACACAACAACACAAACACAACATCAAAACACACACAACAACACAACAACAATCAAACACAAACACACAACAACACAAAACACACACAACAAACAACACAAACATCACAAACAAACAAACAACACAACACAACAACATCACAACAACACAAACAACAACACAACAAACACAAAAACACAACACAACACAACAAACAACACAACAACAAACACAACAACACAACACAAAACACAAACAAACAAAATCAACACAACAACAACACAACACAACACAAACAATCACAACACAAAACACAACACAAACAACACAACAAACACAAACAACACAACACACAAAACACAACAAACAACACACAAAACACAACACAACACACAACAAAAACACAACACAACAAACAAACACAAACAACACAAACAAAACAACACAACAACAACACAACACACAACACAAACAAACACAACAAACAACACAACAAATCACACACAACACAACAATCACAACAAACACAACATCACAACAAACAACAACACACACAAACAACAAACAACAACACAACACAACACAACAAAAACACAAACACAACAACAACACAAAACAACACAAACACAACAAACAACAAAACAACACAACACAACACAACAACACACAACAAACACAACAAACAACACAAAACAAACAACAACAACACACATCACAACAACAAAACAACACAACACAAAACACAACAAACACAACAACACAAACAACACAACACAAACACAACACAAAACACAACACAACACAACACAACACAAATCACAACACAACACAAACACACAACAAACACAAACACACAAACAACAAATCAACAACACAACACAAACACAAACAATCACACAACACAAACAACAACACAAACACAAACACACAACAAACAACACAAAACACAATCACAAACAACAACAAACACAAACACAAACAACACAACACAAACACACAAACAAACACACAAAACAACACAAAACAACAACAACACAACAAACAACAAACACACACAACAAACACCAACACAACACAACAACAATCACACACAAACACAACAACAAACAACAAACACAAACACACAAACAACACAACACACAAAACAACACACAACACACAAACATCAAACAACAAACACACAACACACAACAACAAACACAAAACACACAAACAACAACACAACACAACACAAACACAACAACACACAACACACAAACAACACAACACACACAACACAACAACAACAAACACACAAACACAACACACACAACAAACAACACAACACAACACACAACAAACACAACACAACACAAACAACACACAACACAAAACACAACACAACAACAACAACACAAACACACAACACACAACACAACACAACAAACACACAAACAACAAACACAACACACAACAAACACAACAACACAACACAACAACAAAACAACATCACAACAAAACAACACAAACAAACAACACACAAACACAACAACACAAACACAACAAACACAAACACACAAACACAAACACATCACAACACACAACACAAACAACAACACAACACAACACAACACACAACACAAATCCACAAACAAACAACACAACAACACAAACAACACAACACACAAACAACACACACAACACAACAACACAAATCAACAACACACAAACAAATCACAACACACAACAACACAAACACAAAACACAACAACAAACAACACAACAACACACACAACACACACAAACACAAAACAACAACACACAACACAACACACAAACAAAACACAACACACAACAAAACACAACACAACAACAAATCACAACACAACACAAAACACAAACAACACAACACAACACACACAAACAACAAATCACAACAAACACAAACACACAAACAACAACAACAAAACACACACAAACAACAAACACACACAACAACACAACAACACAAACACAACAACACACACAACAAACACACACAACACAACAAACACACAACAAACACAAACAACACAACAACAAACACATCAAACAACACAAACAACAAACCACACACAAACAACACACAACACAAAACAACACAACACAAAACACACAAACACACAACACACAAACAACACAACAAACACAACACAAACACAACAACACAAACAACACAAACAACAACACACAAAACACAACATCAAACAACAAAACACAACAACACACAACACAACAACAACACAACAAACACAACAAACACACAACACAAACACAACACACAAACAACACAAACACAACAACACACAAAATCACAACAACAAAACATCAACACACACAAACAACACAACAACACAAACACAACAACAAACACACACAACAAACACACAAACAACAACAACAACACAACAAAACACAACACACAAACAACACAACAACACAAACACAACAACAACACAAACAACACAACACAACAACAAACAACACACACAAACAACAACACAACAAACACACAACACACACAACAACAACACACAACAAACACAACAACAACAACAACACAAACAACAACATCACAAAACAACACAACACACAACAACAACACAAACACAACAAACAACACAACAAACACAAACACACAAAACAACACAAACACACAACAACAACAATCACAAACAACAACACAACACAAACAAACATCACAACAAACAACAACACACAACAACAAACACACAACAACACAACACAACAACAAACACAACACACAACAACACAACACAATCAAACACAAACACACAACAACACAAACAACAACACAACACACACAACACAAACAACACAACATCACAACACACAAAACACACACAACAAACACACAAACACAACACAACACAAACAACAAACACAACACAACACAAACACATCAACAAACAACACAAACACACAACAACACAATCAACACACAAACACAACACACAACACAACAACAAACATCACAAAAACAACACAACAACAACAAACACACAAACAACACAACACAACAACACACACAACACATCACACAACAAAACAACACACAACAAACAACACAAACACACAACAACACAACAAACAACACAACAACAACACACAAACACACAAACACACAACAACAAACAAAACACAACACAAACACACAAACAACAACACAACAACAAACAACACACAACACAAAATCAACACAACAACACACAACAAACACACACAAACAAACAAACAACACAACACACAAATCACAACAACAACACAAACACACAAAAACACAACACAAACAACACAAAACACAACACACACAACAACACAACAACAAACACAACACAACACACAAACAAAATCAACAACACAAACACACAAACAACACAACACAACACAAACAACACACAACAACAAACACAACAATCACAACAAACATCACAACACACACAACACAACACAATCACAACAACACAACAAAACAACACACAACAAACACACACAACAAACACAACAACACAACAAACACACAAAACACACAACACACAACAACAAACACACAACAAAACAACACACAAACACAACAAACAACACAACAACACAAACACAACACAACAACAACAAAACACAACACAACACACACAAACACAAACACAACAAACACAACACAACAACAACAAAACACAACACACAACACAACAACAACACAACAAACACAACACAACACAACAAACACAACAACACAAACACACAACACAAACAACACAACATCAACACAACAAACACAACAAACAAACACACACACAACAATCAAAACACAACACAACAAACAACAAACACAAACACACACAAACACACAACACAACACACACAAAACACAACACACAACACAAAACACACAACAAACACAACAAACACAAATCACACAACACAACAAACACAACAACACAACAATCACACAAACAACACACAACACAAACAACACAACAAACACAAACAACAACACACAAACACAACACACAAACAAACACACACACAACAACACAACACAAACAACAACAAACACAACACAAACACAACACAACAAACACACAACAACAACACAACACAACAACACACAACAAAACACATCACACACAACAAACACAACACACAACACAAAACACAAACACATCACAACAAACACAACAACACACAACACAACAAACAACACACAAACACAATCAACACACAAACAACACAAAACAACAACACAACACACAACAACAACACAAACAACACAACACACAAACAACACACAACAACACAAACACACAACACAAACACAACAAACAAACACAAACACACAACACAACAAACACACAAACAACACAACACAACAACACATCAAACAACACAACAACACAACAACACAAACATCAACAACAAACACAAACAACACACAAACACAACACACAAACAACACAAACAACAACACAACACAAACACACAACACAACAAACACAACACACAACAACAAAACACAACACAACAACAACACACAACACACAACAACAAAACACAACACAAACAACACACAAACAACACAAACACACACAACACAAACACAAACACAACAAACCAACAACAAACACAACAAAACAACACAACAAACACAAACACACAACAAACAAACACAAACAACACACACACAACACAAACACAACACAAACACAACAACAACACAACAACAACAAAACACAACAAACAACAACACAACAACAACACAACACAACAAACAACACAACACAACAAAACACAAACAACACAACAACAACACACAAACACAACAACACAAACACACACACAACATCAACACACAAAACAACAAAACACAACAACAACACAAACAAACACAACACAACACAACAACACAAACACACAACAACACAACAAACACACAAACACAACAAACAACAACAAACACAACAACACAAACAACAACACACAAACACAACAAAACAACACAACACAACAACACACAACACAACACACAACACAAAACACACAACAACAAACAACACAACACACACAACACAACACAAAACACACAACACAACACAACACACAAACAAACACACAAACAACACAAAACACAAACAACAACAACACAAAACACAACACAACACAACACACAACAAACACAACAACAAACACACAACACACAACAAACAACAACACAAACACAAACAACAACAAACACACAACAACACAACACAAACAACACACAAACAACACAAAAACACAACACAACAACAAAACACAACAACAAAACAACAACACAAAACACAACACAAACACACAACACAACACAAACACAAACAACAACACAAACAACAACACAAACAACAAACAACACAACAACACACAACACAAAAACACAACAACAAACACAACACACACAAACACAAACACAACACACAAACACACACAAACACAACACAACAACACAAACAACAACACACAAACACACACACAAACACAACAAACAACACAAACACAAACAACACAAACACACAACAACAAACAAACACAACAACAAACACAACAACACAAACACACAACACACAACACAAAACAACAAAACAAAACACAACAACACAACAACACAACACACAAACACACAACAAAACACAACAAACAACACAAACAACAACACAACAACAACAACACAACACAACAAACAACACAAAACACACAAACAACACAACAAACACAAACAACAACAAACAACACACAAAACAACAACAAACACACAACACACAACACAACAACAACACAACAAACACACAAAACACAACAACAACAAACACAAACAACACACAAACACAACACAAACACAAACAACACAAACACACAACAACAAACACAACACAAACAACAACACAACACAAAACAACAACAAACACACAACAACAACACAAACACAACACAAACACATCACAAACAACAACACAACAAACAACAACAACAAAACACAAAACAACACAAACAACACAACAAAACATCAACAACAAAACAAAACACACAACAACAACAACACACAAACACAACACAACACAACAATCACAAACACACAACAAACACAACAAAAACACACAAACAAACACAACACAAACAACAACACAACACAAACACACACAACAACACAACACAAACAACAAACACACACAACAAACACAAACACAACAACACACACAACAAACACACAACAAACACACAAACAACAAACACAAAACAAAACAAACAACACAACACACACAAACACAACAATCACAAACAACAACACACAACACAAACAAACATCAAACAAACACACACAACAAACACACAACACAAACACAACACAACAACACAAACAATCACACAACACACAACAAACACAACACAACACAAACACAACAAACACAACAACACAACAAACACACAACAACACAACAACACAAACACACAAACAACACAACACAACAACACAAACACACACACAACAACACAAAACACAAACAACAACAACACAACACACAACAACAAACAACACAAACACAACAAAAACACAACAACAACACAACAACACACAAAACACAACAACACAACACAACAATCAACAAACAACAAACAACACAACAACACAAACAAACACAACAACACAAACAACAACATCAACAACACACAACAAAACAACACAACAACACAAAACACACAACAACACAACACACACAACAACACACAAACAACAACAAACAACACAACACAACACAAACACAACACACAACAAACAACAACACACAACACAAACAACACCAACACAAAACAACACACAACAACACAACACACAAACACACACAACAACACAAACACAACACAACACAACAAACACACAACAAACACAACACACAAACAACAAACAACACAAACACACAAACACACAACACAACAACAAACAACAAACACACAACACACAACACAAACAACACAACACAACAACACAACAAACAAACACACAACACAAAACACAAACACAACAACACACAAACAACACACAACAACAAACACAAACACACAACAACAACACAAACAACACAACAACACACAACAAACACACACAACAAACAACAAACACAACAAACAACACAACACAACACAACAACACAAAACACACAAACACAACACAACAACAATCACACAAACACAACAAACACACAAACAACACACAACAACACAAAACAAACAACACAAACAACAAACAAACAAACAACAACACAAACAACAAACAAACACACAAACAAACACAACAAACACAAACAACAACACAAACACAACAACAACACAAACACAACACACAAAACACACATCAACAAACAAACAACACAAAACAACACAACAACAACACAAAACACAAACAACAACACACAAACAACAAACAACACACAACAAACACACAAACACAACACAACACAAACAACAACAAACAACAACACAAACACAAAAACACACAACACAACAACAACAACAAACACACAACAAACACACACAACACAACACAAACAACACAACACAAACAACACACAACAAACACAAACAACACAACACACAACAACACAAAACACACACAACACACAAAACACACAACAACACACAAACAACAAACAACACACACAACAAACACAACACAAACACAACAACAAACACACACAAACAAACAACACAACACACAACACAAACACAACAACAACACAAACAACAAACACACAACACAAACACACAACAAACACAAACAACACAACACAACAAACACACAAACACAACACACAACACAACAACAAACACAACACACAAACACACAAACAACACACAACACAAAAACACAACAACACACACAAAACACAAACAACAACACACACACACAACAAACAACACAAAACACAACACAACACACAACACAAAAACACACAACAAACACAACAACACAACAACACACAACAACACACAAACACACAAAACACAACACACAAACAACACACAAAACACACAACACAAACACACAACAAACAACACACAAACAACAAACAAAACAACACACAAACAACAACACAACACACACAAACACAACACAACACAAACAACACAAACACACACAACAAACAACAACACAAACAAACACACAACACAAACAACACACACAACAACACAAACAACACAACAAACAAAACACACAAACAACAAACAACACAACACACAACACAAAACACAACAACACAAACAAACACACAACAACAACACAAACAACACAAACACACAACAAACAACAACACACAACACAAACACACAACAAAACACAACACACAAACAACAAAACACAACACAACAACACACAACAAACACAACACACAACAACACACAACAAACAACACACAACAAAACACAACACACAACAACAACACACAACAAAACACAAACACAACACAACACAAAACAACAACACACAACAACAAACACAAACAACACACAACACACACAACAACACACAACACAAAACAACACAACAACACAACAAAACAACAAACACAACAACAACAACACAACAACACAAAACACAACAAACACACACAACACAACACACAAAACACAACACAACAACACAACAAACACAAAAACAAACACAAACACAACACACAAACACACAAACAACAACACAACAACACACAAACACAAACAACAACACACAAACAACACAACACAAAACACAACACAACACAACAACAACAACACACAAACAACACAACACACAACACAACACAACACAAACAACACAAAACACAACAACACAAACACACAAAAACAACACAACACAAACAACACACAACAAACACAACAACACACAAACAACACAAACAACACACAACACAAAACACACAACAAACAAAACACACAACAACACAACAAACAACAACACAAACACACAACACACAACAAAACACAACACAACAAAACACAAACAACAAACAACAACACACAACAACACAAACACATCACACAACAACAAACAACACAACAACACACACAACACAAACACACAAACACAACAAAACACAACACAAACAACAACACACAAAAACAACAACACAAACACAAAAACAACACAACACAACAACAACACAACAAACACAACACACAAAACAAACAACACACAAACACAACACAACAAACAACAAAACACAAAACAACACACAACAAAACACAACAAACACACAAACACAAAACAACAACACAACAACACAACAACAAACACACAAACAACACACAACAACAAACACACACAACACACACAAACAAACACAACAAAACACAAACAACACAAACACACAACAACACAACAACAACACAAAACACAAACACACAACACAAACAACAACACAACACAACAAACAACAACACACAACAACACACACAAACAACAAACACAACACAACAACAAACACAACAACACAAACACACACAAACAAACAACAACACAACAAAACAAACAACACACACAAACAACACACAAACACACAAACAAACACACAACAAAACACAAACAACACAAACAACACAAAACAACAACAACACAACAAACACAACACACAAACAACAACACAAAACACAACAAACAACAACAACATCACAACAAACACAACAACACAACAAACAAACACAACACAACAAACAACAACACAACAAACACAACAACACAAACAACACACAAACAACACAACAAACACAACACACAAAACACACACAACAAAACAACAACACACAACAACACACAACAACACAAACAACACAAACACAACAACAACAACACACACACAAACACAACAAACACAAAACAACACACAACACAACAAACACAACAAACACAACACAACACACACACACACAAACAACAACACACAACACAAACAACAAACACAACAACAACAACACAAACAACAACAAACACACAAACACAACACAAACAACAACACAAAAACAACACAACACAACAAACACAAACAACAACACAAACAACACACAACAAAACACAAACAACACAACACAAACAACACAAACAACACAAACACAACACAAAACACAACAACAACACACAAACACACAACAAACAACAAAACACACAACACAAAACACACAACACAACACAACACACAAACAACACAACACAAAACAACACACACACACAACACAAAACACAACACAACACAAACAACAACAAACACACAAAACACAAACAACACAACACAACAACAACACAACAACACAAACAACAACACAAACAACACAAACACAACAAACAACACAACAAACACACAACAAACACACAACAAACACACACATCAAAACACAACAACAACACAACAAACACAACAAACACAACACAACAACAACAAACACAACACAAAACACACACAACAAAACAACAACACACAAACACAAACAACAACACACAACACAAACACAAACAAACACAACACAAACACAACACAAAACAAACAAACAACACAAACACACAACACAACAACAACAACACAAAACACAAACAACAACACAAAACACAACAAACAAAATCAACAACACACAACACAAACACAACACAAACAACAAACAACAACACAAACACAACAAACAACAACACACAACACACACAAAAACAACACAACACACAAACACAAACAACAAACACAACAAACAACAACAAACACAACACAAACACAACAACAAACACAACAACACACAA